>LKNJ01000954.1:0-74694 GCA_002120245.1 Maccullochella peelii
CAGAAACATGGCGGCAGCAAAACTAAACTGCTCTGTGAGACCTTAAAAGATTTAAGGATTGTTGAACACCTTGATGGTTGAAAGGCTCGAAACCAGTTGTTCAAACAAGTGTTTGAAAAGATGAATGAAGCCGTAAGAAAACCCCAACTTCTTCTGTTATATTTTCCGGCAGACTCACAGCAGGCAGAACCACTTTGTGTATGTCAGAAAAGTTCTATTCTATTCCCTGGCTCAGTAGTAGGTTCCATTCAAAATGTAGCGCTTAATTGAATCCAAATTTACAGAAAATCGGTATAGGACAATGCCAATTAATGTTCGTTTCCATCCACTACTGTTATGTATTTTGTAGTTGAGTGCATTCAGATCAGCGTAGGAAATGAAACAAATATTAAGGGGGCACTTTAAAATAATAGTAATTAGTGCATAACATTGGGTGTTAGCCACAGATGGATGTAGACACACCCTAAATAACATGACATATCAATATCATACATATATCAATATGCACACTACAGCTGTGGCGATGTATGGCTGCCATATCATCACGAAATTCATCACATCTTTTTGTAACCCATCATCAGCAGTATTACCTCAATTCCCACCATGAAACATCAGAGAGGTGACTAATGATTTATAGTGCTCACATTGACACAGTCTTTATTATCACGCAAAGTACTGTGTGCGATCCTTTGATGGACATTTTACAGATCATTCGGCAAAACTGGCTAACAACCTACATGAATTATGTTTTATTATCTAATTCCACATTTCTCATTATTTTTGATCTCCACCTTATTATATCACACTCTGATCGCTCTAGAAAACCACGTGTTTGCATGGTGGGTACAGCCCATCCAAAAGTCCATAACACGTACACTAGCTTGCAAATCAAATCGAAAACCACACATTTGCCATAGTAGTAGCTGTGTAAATAATTCCCCCAGAAAATAGGCTTCAATCATTGGTTCGAAATATTTGATTGGCAAGTGGAATGCATTGTTTTTTAAAATAAAGATAGGCTAGAGTGAATTAATCAGATCAAAATATATTGAATTTATGTGTTCTGGTTGTCCTTATAACAATAAGTAGCTAGCAACGTGTTGTACAACTCTGGGTATTCAGACACCAGCAGCAGCAGAGCAAAGTCTGTGCATGTTCACGTGGGCGGCAACCGCTTCACACCCCTACTGATCAAAACCGCTTCCGCTCTGCCACCTTCCCCTCATTCAAATGCCTGGAGGTCAAAAAGACCTCCAAAAAGAAATGTGAATTAGGCACGTTTCCATCAACTGGTTTGGGGCGAATAAACTAGGCTCGTTGCAAAGTGTAGTTTGGTCAGAAGTTGGTGGTATAGGCTACGCTTTATGCATGGTTGTAACCCGCCAGTAAACAGCCATCAACAAACAACAAACCACATCAAGCGAGCATAAAAACATTTTTGCGCAATTGAGGAAGTTTTATGAAATGTTGTCATAGTTTATGGAAACACGGCTAATGATTTATGAATATTTCTTTTAAATTTAGTGTGCTGTTACTAGTTATAGTTGCAGTGTCTTTATGTCCTTTCACTGTCCTACGGGGATATGGGACTCTGAGGGGCCACATGGATCAGTAAAGTGTTAAGAGTATCTTACCTTGTTGTGTTAAGTACTACTGAATTCATTCACTGGGACACAGTGACAACATATTCTAGTGCTTACCTAAAATAGTGTTTCCCTGACCTAAAGAGTGAAAGAGTCAACTGAGAACACGGAAGGGCGGAGTGATCATGTCTCACATTACTCCCTCTCTACTGTCTCTCCATACATTAGTCTGCGGGGCAGCAGTAACCCATGACCTGCTCTGTAAAAATCCCCCAAAAAGAAAGTGGAGAACAGTATGGTACATCATGGGATTGCTTTACTCCCAAAAAGGTTTCACTGTAGTAACTGAGGAAACATTAGCTGGGATTGAGAGTGCTTTGGGAAGTGTCTGGTGCTACATAATGGTGTGGCACTTCAGCCATCTCCTGCCTGCTGTTTGGAGATTTTCCATGTCATGTTAACCCGGTAAGAATTTAGTGTGGGGGAGAACTCCTGACATTAAGCCTTAGAACTGTATCTACTAGTCTGGTATGTATCGTATTTAAACAGTATGCACTGCCATATACTGGTGTGTTTGCAGTTGGCCCACAAACTATTGAAACATTTATTACTGTGCAATCCTCAGACAGTGAATTTGAATGTTTTAATTAGGAAGTTAAAGGAAACAATTGTTGTCCATAAGGTTTTAAAGGGATGTATTGTTTGGCCGAGTCAGACTTTAATGGGGGGTTTAAATGTCAGCTTATGCTGCTCTACATGATGTTTCAAATGCTTTTAACCCTTCCAAGGATGAAATTCAAATATCAAGTACTTTAATTTACACATACTGACGATTCATTTTATATTTGCTGTTTGCAGGGAGTAATAAGTAAAGTAATAATATTGCTTTTGAAAAGAGTAATGAGTAATGTGTAATACATTACATTTTTTGAGTAGCAAGCCACTGATTTTCAATGATATAAAAGAGGGAAAATCAGCAAATTCCCACATAGGAGAAGCCGGAACAGACATATATTTGGCACTTCTACTTGAAAATGACTGGAGCAATTAATCGATCGTGAAAATTGTTGCCGATTAATTTTCTGGTGATCAACTAATTAATTAATCGACTAATAGTTTCAGCTCTACTGTACACTGACTTTGTTTGTCTGAACCCAACTTTACACTTTTAGGTGGGAAGAAAATGTTTTGTAATATAAAAAAGGTATATAAATGCCAATAATATATATAAAGCGAATGAGAGGAAGCTTTTACTTATTACTAAAGATTTCGTCAGACATTCCTGAGTTTACCTTTGCCCTCCTTTAATAAAAAGCACAAGAGCAAATTTGGATTCAGACCAAACAATGATACAATAATCATACTACAGGATGTTGCTACATACTTGTCTTTTTTGGACACAGGATGTAGCCTACTTGCCAACTGTCTTTGTTCACTTTGATTGGTGAAAGTATGTCAGTGGGTTACATTGACACCAGTGCAGGGCTGCGGGGAAGGAGGAGCCGATGAAGTGGGTCACATGGTTGCACGCTGATCGCTACTCGAAACAGTCGCTGCAAAAACCAGTCCACTAAACAGCTGGAGTTGCACCTTTAACGCAGCCTTTTTTCCTGTACCTTCGCTGAGTGGAATACGGTATATTTCTAGATGTGGCAAGTACAGTATATAGTAATATATAGTATAAGTATAGAGTAAGTACACTGAAACAGACGAGCTGTGTTTTTTCTCTTCTGGCAGAAAGAACTGACCACCGCCATCGAAGACGAAAATCTGCCCTTTCGGCGTCGTTGAAACCAGCCTCTGAAAACTTGCTGCTTCGGTTTGATAGGAGATTTTGTTCTTCCTGTAATTATATTCGCTAGTCTGTCACTGACAACCGACCGTAGTTTTTACGGTCTTTACCGGGTTTCGGTGTCGTCCATTTAAATGTTGTAGTTCAACAGCCTGTTTCCCAACCGGGGACAATCAGCGACTTTTCAGTTGCTGAACACCAAAACAGAAAAACGGCTTCTGCATTGAGGTAGCAGAGGAGGAGGAAAGCCCCCAAACTCATAGGACATGGAGTCGACCAAAGCTGGTAAGTGTGCATTAATCCTAATTGAAATGACAATAACTGCAACTTGTTGCAATATTGTGGCCACATCCTGCCATTAGGTTCAGTGAAATTACGTTTTGTGAAAGTAGCACGACTAGCGTAATGAGGGCACGTTCTTGTCTTATATTTTGAATAGTCTTTAACATTTTAAAGTGCTTCGCCAGAATGTAAAGGTCGTAGAGTGTACCGGTGTGTTAATATTAAACTGGGTTAGGAGTGCCAGTGGGCTGTTGTTATTACCCAAGTAGATAGCTTCAGCAGCACTGCAGTCGTCTCGTCTCACATGGACCCGTCAGTCTAGCCATGTGCGCCTGTGTTTACGCTCCCCGTGCGTCGCCGCTCATTGGCCGAGTGGCGCCGTGACGTCGCCATTGCATAATTCCTCCCACCAAGATGGTGTGGGGTCTGGCCGCGGATACACGTGAGGCATCCCGCGGCAGCTCGCGGTGACCCAGTTTTCCCGGGTAAAGAACATGCCTGCTCCACGTGGGGGCGTGTTGAAAACGCGTCTAAAGTTATGGTGCATTCAGGGCCCATGGGATTCACAAGCCTCTTTGTATATTATCCTGTGTTATTCAGGGGCTTTGGCTGAAAAATATTTCTAGAAATTACATCCAACTCAGTTTTCATGTGTTTAAATATAATCTTAACTCTGGTTTTAATGATGACATTGTTTCTTCAGTGAATAATAACAGAAAATAGTTTGTGTAGAGTGTTACATTCCCTTTGAAAAATAAAATGAATAGTTTTCATTAGGCTACATGTGACTTTGGAACCGAAATGGCTTCATATCCCCAAAGTATTTGATTTAACTAGACCAACAGGTTTCCCATTGACTTGTAAGTGTTGAAAATTTGATATTTCCCATGAGATATGAATGAAGCACTTTTTTTCTGTATTCATTTTTCCAGCTCCGCGACTTGATCCTCAATATGAAATCTTATACTTTGTCTCTTTAACTTTGTTCTATAGTACTATGTAATTATATACTAAGCAGGATTAGTAAATGTTAAATTAGGAAGAAACAGCCTTTTTAAGACACATTAAAATGTAATTCAACTTTGAAGTGATTCATGATAAAGGTTTTATTCTGAAAAATATGTTTTAATTGGCTGAAGGCAACTTTGTTATGGTATCTGTCCCATTTTCGTTGGAAAATAATATGTGGTACAGTCAAACTGTTTTCCCCAGTCCACTTTAATGCCAATACTGCTATTTGTTAATGGCAATGCAGTTATGAAATGCATCAGTTATATAAGTACATGTTCAGTCAGGTAAAATAAAATCGACCCATTTAGAATGTGATTTGGCACAAGATCTATTTGTTTAGGAGCCTGTGTATGTGAATGGCTGCAGGGACGGGCCAAGCTACCTACTACACACACCCTTGTGAAGATGACATTATGTAATGGTTGTTACCTAATCACCGAGAAAGGCAGGGGTAGAAATCAGGTCAGCCTATGTTGAGGGGGGAAAACAGGCTCAGCAGCAGGAGCCTGTCTGCTCTGCTCCTACTGGCTGGGGAAGCTGATGGCGTATCATGATCTGTCCTCTTTATGTTAAGCCTGCTGGTTCCACAGCAAAATAGCAGCTCATAGTAACACATACATTTCATTTGAGGGAGTAGCGGGGAGTTGGCATGAGCAGTGACAGCCACCATGACAGAACAGACAAAGAAAAAAGCACCACCTACAGAAACTTGAATATCATCAACAGAAAATGATAAATTCAGTTTTCAATTCAGTTTTATTTATATTATTATTATTATTATTACCATAGTACAAAATAAAGATAATGTGAAATTAAAGAATAAGGCTGGTGTTATTTTATATTTTTCTTGTCAACAAATTCCACAAATAAATCCCAAAACGGTCTGTTACTAATACTTTCTGACTTCCCTATCCTGTCTGTGGCGCTCTTACTTTCTTTCC
This sequence comes from Maccullochella peelii, assembly GCA_002120245.1. Taxonomy (NCBI): domain Eukaryota; kingdom Metazoa; phylum Chordata; class Actinopteri; order Centrarchiformes; family Percichthyidae; genus Maccullochella; species Maccullochella peelii. The sequence goes on from LKNJ01000954.1 coordinate 5,610, forward strand.
TGTCTGTAAATTTTATAATAATAATCAAATATATAGTTTGATTTTTAAAATAGGTTCAGTGATTTCCTAAAACAGCTGCGCACTGTAGTTTTTATCAAACGTTACTCAAACAGGAGGAAATAGTGCATTTGTTAAGGACTATTTTCAGCGGTGGATGAATCCACATTTGGTGCTGTAGTTAGTATTTGAGACAGCAGGACGGTGTGTGTGTGTGAGATTGAGTCTAAATAAAACTACAGTCTGTGTTCTTGGTGATGCAGGAACATGTCACCCAGTGCAACAGTGTGGCTCAGTGATGTGTTTTTAACAGTTTTTGGACAACAATGGGGCTCTATGATACAGAAGAAGGACATATTTTTATTCATTGTATATGGTATTATTGCAGTATTATTTGCAATAAGTCAAATGTATTATCACCAGCCTTATCTTGTTAAGGTAATGAAAGGTGTATTTAAATAAAGAGCACACCTGTCTGCACAGTGTTGAGTTGTTGCTGCAGTCCCTGTATCACGGACCATTTCCTCTCTGCCGTTGTTCACCAGGAGGCGTAATAGCCTACATCAGCTCGTCCAGCTCTGGCTCTAGCCCGGAGTCGTGCCACAGTGACTCCTCCAACGGCAGCTACCAGTCGTCCTCCCCGGCCCGCGGCTCCTCACCCAGCCGCCACCAGCTGGTCCAGCCAGCTGACTCCACTCTCCCCGCAGCTAGCCAGAACCTTCCAGGACCGCCGAAAAGCGGACGCTCCTCCTCCGCTGCAAAATGCGGCATCACAAGTAAGATGGTCCCTCCATTTTGTGTTTTGAGAAGCAAACTGCACTGATCTTATCAGTGTTCTTTAACTGTAGGGCTGGTTAGTCAGCAAACTGAGAATGCTTCTATTAGGCAGTAGATTTTCCTGCATTTATAGAAGTTCACCCTGCTTGCACATGTTTACATGTTGTTGGAGACCAGAAGTGGTTCATTCCAGTGGAGGACAGTTCAGGACAAGTGCTCTACAAGTGTTTAATTGTATAAAAGAACTCCCCACATGTTGTCAAAACCCCCAAATTCACATAAAAAACAGAGGACATGACCTCAGTGTCCTCGATGGTAGCTACGTCCTTGGCTGGAATGGAGGAAATAACTCTAAATACTTACACTGTGCTTTGGAAAATGGTTGGTAATGATATAAAATACAAACAGTCTTTAGTTAAGGCGCTAAATCATGCTTGTTGTCCAACTCTATGTGTAATAACTGTATGTTTCTGTGTCACTCAGAAATCAACGGCCTGGTGCTGCTGTGTAAGGTGTGTGGTGACGTGGCCTCTGGTTTCCACTACGGCGTCCATGCCTGCGAGGGCTGTAAGGTGAGGGTGGCTCTTGGAAATACACCCCCCACACACACGCACACACACACACGCACCCACCCATTGGGCTGTAGTTGAAGTGGGTCACCACCGGCGCAGCCCACCTGTATAGCTCCAACCAGAGCTTCAGTGAAACTCTCGCCATATTTATATCAGCTGCCCCTCATACTTCACACTGCTGTGTGGCCTAGTTAACTGTGGGGAGCAAACGCACCACAGTACGCCTTCTAGGAGGAACACACACACATTTTACACTGTTACCTTGGTTAGCCAACAGTTCTACTGCAGCTCAAAACTGCAAGAAATGCAAATAATGTGAGTGTTATTGCACATGAAGATACAAAAATGAATTTAAATAAATCCTATGTGTGGATGTATAAAGAGAACTGGAGGCGGGGCCCCGTTCATTCCTATGAAAGTTCCTCAGTGGCGCATGAAGCCAAAAAAGTTCGACTTCCCGGGTATAAAATTACCAGGATCTTCCGCATAGCTTCCGTGTTGTACGACCCATAGAGCAGGCGCACAAGCGCTCCCTTTAGCCCTGCCTCCCAACTGCTCGGTCTCACGGCTCACTCACATGAATGGCAGTGACTCTATAACTCTGGATTTGGCTATTTATGCATTTTACAACTTTTAGGACATACTGATTTAAATAAGAGATATTTAAGTCCCCCCAGGACTTGTGTGAGCTCTGTCATCACAGCGGGCCGTTTGTCTTTGTGAACACGCAGGGCTTCTTCAGGAGGAGCATCCAGCAGAACATCCAGTATAAGAAGTGCCTTAAGAACGAGAGCTGCCCCATCATGAGGATCAACAGGAACCGCTGCCAGCAGTGCCGCTTCAAGAAATGCCTGATAGTGGGCATGTCCAGAGACTGTAAGTATCTCTAGTCAGCCTGTCAGGTTTATTAGAGCATGGAAGCGCCAAAAATGTCGCAAAAAAAGGTTTTTTTTCTTTACAATGTAATCAGCAAACAGAAGATTAACCTCAATTTGATAACAGTACTATCAGTATACAGTTACAGATATTTAGCAAATGGTTAATTAGTTTAAGTTATCAAACACTGTCAGTGTATTTAAAGGGCTGCTCCAATGATTTAATATTGCACTGCCATAACGTTGAAATAAATATTGATATGAATAAATACACACAAAATACATTATATAAGCATGTGAAATAATCCAATACATTTTTAAAACCCAGCTTTTTAATTTTTAACTATTTTGGAAATAGGCAAGATTAATTAACATCCCATAAAGATGAGCCAATGAACTGAAAAAAATTCACAATTTAATGTTAAATCCTAGATTTTGTCTGTATTTATTCATTTGAATATTTTATTTAATATTGAACTTGTTTTGGGTCTGCCTAGGGGGACTCACAAGAGACAGATTTAAAAAGAATATTCAGAGTTTATGCAGCAGAAGCTGCGATATTTCAATTTGTAATCCCCAAGTTAAATCCTACAATTCCTATGATTCAACTCGATGGCATATTTTTGTTACGTTCCCTCCTGGCAAGTGCCCACATCTCTCAAACTCTTCACCCCAGTTTGTAACGCAGACTTTCTTTCATGAATTGGTAGTTTCTGAATTCAAGCTGAGGTGACAGCTGATGACATCACTATGACATCATCAGGATTATTGTTTCAGACTCGTCCTTAACCACAGAGTACATTTTTTCTAAAATGTGTTCACAGGCGGAGTCGTACTCCTCAAGACTAGTAGAGAGGTCTTGGTGTGTAAAATTGAGTGCCCCTTTAATAACGTGCATGTGATGCTTGCAGTGTTGGATGTGCATCACTAGAAGCAAGCTAACCCCGCTCCGTGTGAAAGGGTGGCTGAATTACTGAAGACTAAAAACTGATCACATGACTTCCTAACTTGTACTCCACTCTGTAAAAAATGAAGGAGAATCCTTCTGAAATGATTCTCCCCTCTCTGTTCAGCTGTGCGCTTTGGCCGAATCCCCAAGCGGGAGAAGCAGCGCATGCTGCTGGAGATGCAGAGTGCCATGAACAACATGATGAACAACAGCCAGCTGCACAGCAGCCAGACGCTACCTATCGGCAAACCGCTGCCGGCCAGTGCCACTGAACCTACCTCCGAGGACGCCGGCCCCAGCCCCTCCTGCTATCCGTCCAGCCAATCAGACTCCACCTCTGACCCTGAACCCACCGTGGCCATGGACACCAGCCCCAGCTCGGCCTCGCCCAGCACGTCAGACAGTGGGGAGGAGGAGGTGATTGGCTCGGTGACCAGGGCCCACCAGGAGACTTTCATGTACAACCAGGAGCAGAGCAGCCTGCCAGCTGAGGCCTCGCCCCCCACGGGCCCCCTGAACGGCCCTGCCAAAAACACCACTAACCACCGGACAGAGGAGCGGCAGGATGGCTGGAACCACCACAACAACCTGGTCACCATGGCAGCACAGGACCCCCCCGCCGGCCTGGGCCCCCAGGGTCAGGAGGACAGCACCAACCACTGCCCCTTCAGACTGTCCAGGAGGGCCGCCAGCAGCCACTGTCCAGCCTACACACACGGAGCTTTCAGAGCTCCATCCACAGAGGGCCCCGCCAATGGAGCCCACAGCGGGCCCCTGTGGAGAGGAGGCAACCGAATGCATCTGGTAAGATCAAAAGAGACACGAGAGGTGCAGCAGTTCAACATGCTTTATTAACATATTACAATACCATTCAGAAAACCAGAACAAAGATTTAAAGGCTCTTTATAGCTGAGGGGGACTCCATACGTCTCTGTGGGTTCGTCCCCTTTCACATCACACATCGTCATTAAATCCATTGTTATTATAAAACTATTTTGAGTGCAGCTTTAATTTCTCTTTAAGTCAGTGGAAAAAATAAACCAATGGTTTTATTGGTCCAGAACAAAAGCTGCTGTCCTGAATTCTTTGTATTGTATTTGACTGTTTTAACCTCAAATAGAAAGTCGTGTTTGTTGGGACAGATTCCAGTTCAGCTTTTACAAACTTAAAACTCTGGACCACTGTCCCAATTTCTTAATTATCAGCAAAAGCCCTCATGTACTGCAGGTTAGAAGCAGTCCATTTAATGTGTCTTCCAGACAGTTTTATTGTCCTCTGTCCCCTGTCCTGCCCTCAGGTTTGTCCCATGAACACGTCTCCCCACGTGGACCCTCATAAGTCTGGCCACGAGGTGTGGGAGGAGTTTTCCCACAGCTTCACCCCCGCTGTCAGGGAGGTAGTGGAGTTTGCCAAGAAGATCCCCGGCTTCAGAGATCTGTCCCAGCCAGACCAGGTCAGCCTGCTGAAGGCTGGCACCTTTGAGGTACACTACATTTCCCTGAGCCATGTGCCCCGGATATTTCAGGTGTGAGAACAGTGGGACCCAGACTGACGGAGCGGTGTTTGTGTTCTACAGGTGCTGGTGGTCCGCTTCGCTTCTCTCTTCGATGTGAAGGACCGCACCGTCACCTTTCTGGGTGGGAAGAAATACAGCGTGGACACTCTGAGGGCCATGGGGGCCGGGGACCTCCTCAACTCCATGTTTGACTTCAGCGAGAAGCTCATCAACCTGGGCCTCAGCGAGGAGGAGATGAGCCTCTTCACTGCTGTGGTTCTGGTCTCTGCAGGTGGGTTTATAATTAGGTTCTAGTTTTTCATGCTCGTTCTCTTTTGATTTGGCTAAAGCACTCCACCACAATACACTGCACGCACCACAGACCAGTATGGTATTTGGAAGGCAGCTACCAGTGTGTGAACTAGCTGTTTCCCCCTGCTTCCAGTCTTGATGCTAAGCTAAGCTAATTGGCTGCTGGCTGTAGACGGTTCTTGTTTTTAAATAATGCCAGTTTTTTCGGATGTGAATGCAAAACGTGTGCCATCTCTGAAGCTGACACTGTCACGGTCCGTTTTTCCAGATCGTTCGGGCATAGAGAACGTGAACTCGGTGGAGGCCCTGCAGGAGACGCTGATCCGCGCCCTGCGGAGCCTCATCACCAAGAACCACCCCAACGAATCGGCCATCTTCACCAAGCTGCTGCTCAAGCTGCCCGACCTGCGCTCGCTCAACAACATGCACTCGGAGCAGCTGCTGGCCTTCAAGGTCCATTCCTGAAGTTTCCTCTAGTACTTGACGCCCCGACACAAACAGGCCTGTGACCGGACCTGAGGGCCACACCAGACCACCAGCTCCGCCCCATCCACACCCACACCTCCACACTTCTCCCATGAGGCTTTGGGTTCTGATCCTTCAGTCTGTAAATTGAACTACAGCTCAAAGCTGACATTTAAAGGGGGAAGAAGACCATAAAATGTTCTTGTACTGTACTGTAGGGCGTAGCAGCCTGTGTGATGGTAATGCATACATACATACAGACACACTGATTGATGTATATGTTTCTTGTGTTTGTGTGTAGCATCCTGTATGTTTGCAACTGTACAAACATTAGAAGCACTTGTGTGTGTGTGTGTGTTTAGTGTAGACTGGTATTTTTGCATTCATAGTGCAATATGTGACTGCTTTTTTGATTGGAGCTGTATAGTGAGGAGTCATGAAACTTGTGTATACTTTTCAACGGCACACGTTCATTTGAATGGGTGCTGTGCTCACGCGATAAGGGGGGGGGGGAGTTGTAAACCTTTAAAAAAATAAAAAACAAAACCCCGGACACTAAATGACTGACGAGATAGAATTCTCTTTAAAAAAACTAAAAGAAAGCAGGCGACAGTGAGAGGAATGTGGACGTAAAGCTGCTAAGAGTCTGGTCACCAGAGAAATCAGAGAATGTTGTTTCATTAGAATGAATTAGGTCTTATTTCAGGCTTTTCATGCAGTTGTTTACGTGCTATGCTGCTTTTTGTCAGTTGCGGGTCATTTTTTTTCTAAATTATTTGGGCATTGTGACAAATCAAATGTATCAGTGTGACTCTATCACTTGCTGATTTCTACACATGGATGATTGGACATGGAGAAACACTGAAGCAATGAAATCAAAATCTTGACTTGTTTGGACATCTTGGAGATGCTTTTTTCCTTCTCTTATATATATATATATAAAAAAAAACAACTTATTTCTGAGATCCCGGCGTCTGCTGTCCTGTGTGTCCCAGGCCGTGTTGAGTTGATGTTGCCGTCGGGATGCTGGACGGCAGAGAAAACATCTGGCAGACACCAGCAACTCCCACATGCTTGAATAAACTTCACTTCTCTTATATAAACTGTAGTTAAACTGCATACGGAGGACTATTCCACATCAAGTATGATTGTAATATCACTGAAGTGATTGTGATTTAAAGGAACTAGCAGAGTCGAGGTGACAGCTGAGTTCACCACCTGGTTCTGTTCTCCTCTGTGAAAGGATTGCAGTATGCATAGATTTCTATATAAATATATACATACTATCATACATCCATTACTGTATAGATGAATATATCTATATAAATACATTTTATAAATGCAGTCCATGTTGCGAAGTGGTTATTTCATGTGTCTGCTTGTCATTTAGTTAAGCACAATCAGTTAATCAAATGTTTAGGCTGAATTGAACTCTTTTAGTATTTTGGTCTAAATACTTCTTGAAAAGTCTCTTGAACCCTGACAGATCCACCTGTGGCTCCACCTTTACAACCTTTTGTTGTGTGGCCAAGTACTGTTCGAGCCCACAGAACTTCATTTAAAAATGTTACGATTTCTTTTCAAAGATACCAAATATGGCAGGCAAAGTTTAAAATAATTATAAATAATAAAGTTAAGTGTAAAATCTGGTTGGACTTATGCACTTAAAATTCTTCCCTAACTTTGGAAGCTGTCTGTGTTGACTCTGCTCGTAGATCGGGCTTTCTGCCTGTTGAGTTTGGCTCCACAGAGACCCGACGGCTGCGAACTGAAACCTTTAAACACAAGACGGAGAGCAAAACTGCACTGACGCTACAGCTGTTGCTACAATATCACACATTCACTTCTATTTGATTCACTATAATACCCAAGCAACACATTTACAGCTGCTATTTTCATTCATTATTGTTACTAAGCTCTAAAGATGCAGATTTTCAGTTGAAGTCCTGAAACTGCAGGTGAAATGGATCTTTACCTTTGCCACGAGGTTTTTGGAGCTGTTTATTTGTCTGTCTGTTAATTAGCAGGACAGTTTAAAAACTTATAACACATTTTTATTACATTTGGTGGAAATGTAGGCCGCGGGCCAGCTAACAAGGGATTGGTTTTTGGCCATTTACTAACACTTTAGATTTTAACTGCATCCCAACTCCATACCATACCTGTACTACTGTCCACACTAGTCTTTATAATATTCTGTTTGTGCAGTTGTATAATAAATCAACAGCATTTTATACTAACAGTAAGTTCACCGCCAGACATCGATCCAACTGAGACTTCAGAAAGCCACTGCTAATTAAGCGTAAAGAGAAAGCAAAATGTCCGTCTAAAGCTTTAATACTTACTATGTAGTATGTAATTAGGACGCAGCCTTTGGCTCCTGAATGAATTCCATCACTGTGAGGTGTGGAAGCAAAGTTTTTGTTTCCTGGACTCCTTCATTCAAAATGAATTCATCACTATAACAGCACAGGCTTCACCAAATTAGATACAAAACATAGTAATATCACAAACTATTTTCTTGTAATTACTTAACAAACTGCATGGCGTATCGGAGGCAAACATACATTAAAATGAGAATAACTCATGGTGGTGAGTCATGGTCTGGAAATATGATTTACTACAATCCCTGTAGTTGTATTAATTTCCTGCTACATCATGGTGACAGTTTTGTCATTTTCAAGAAAGAGCTGTTTCACAACACCATTTAGAACTGTCAAATACTAAAAATGATTATCTGACAAGTTAAATTAGGGGTGCTAAATGAAAAAACCCCAAATAGACTGAATCTTCTGCCCAACATCTTTTTGCATGCAGATTTCTAAAGATGATGTGCAGAGAATTTGGTTCCTCTAAACTTGTGAGAACAGCGTGACTATGGTAGTGTCACTATCCATCGGCAGATGGCAGCTTGCTCTCTCTCTCTCTGTCCGCTCACTGCCACTTCCTGCTGCAGCCTGGGACTCGAACACCATCTGCAGCCTCCTCATGTTCCCTCTGGAAGCCAAATAAGAAGTCATGTCAGTTCTTTGCAAGCGAAACACACTCCCCAGAGTCAATAAAGGCTTCACAAGTTTATAATTCTGATTAATATGGAACCTCTATCTGCATTAACCTGCAAGTATACTCATATACTGAACAACTTCAGTTCATCATTGTCCTCTCACATACACATGTACTTTCAGGATCTGCAGGTGATGTCAATAATCTAAATAAGTTTGGTAGAAGACCAGGATATGGGAAGATATTATTACTTAAAGCTCCCATATTATAGGTATTTTGACTTTCCACAAATAGAAAATGATAAATAGTTAAACATTTAATGAAGACAATATTCAGATTTGATTGGGCTAGAGTGGCTAAATAAACCTGCACAGTGGAAAAAGAATCCTTAAAAACGTAAAGGTACCTTGTGGAAATTTTGGCCACTAGTAGTGGTACAGAACAATGTTTTTAAGGTCCCGTTTTTGTTTGTATGTCTTGCACGCACACAAAGACCCACATGCATACAGAATAATACACATGACTGCCAAAGGTCATAACCACTGATAAGCCAAGAAACATAGCAATGCATTTCTTGGCCAAATATAAGGAAGACAAATAATGCAAGTTGGTGAACATGGATATAAACAATTTAGGATTTCAAATATTTTTAAATATTAGCTTTGCAAATGTGTTATGAGGAAGGACACGTTTGTTGGGCCTCAAGGATACACACAATGCATTTGGTCAGTAACACTGTTACTTTCTTGTTTGTTTACTTTTAAGGTCTCGGTGTGCTTCAAACAAGCTAGTTTGTACGACATGTTTTCCGACTAAAGGCAAAAATGTTTATACTTGTTCCGAATGGCCACGCTCAAAAATCAAGAATTTGGAGAGTCTCTCGTTGAAGGTATTCATTCATTTGGTTTTACACAAAAAATAAGTTACAGACTTTGTTGTGTGAAGAATGAAAAAAAAAGCTTGAGAGAAAAGTTTAAACCCTGTCTACTTACACACTTTGGGCATATTGTGTTTTAGAAAGTGACAAAAATGTGCATGATGCACCCCCCCCCCCCAACTCTGCCTTTGGAAAGTGGGTTTCAAATGTTGTTAGATAAGCCAAAAAGCACGTTGTCTGAAGCTAACGGAGGCCTTTTGATTTGCCTTNCTCAAGGATACACACAATGCATTTGGTCAGTAACACTGTTACTTTCTTGTTTGTTTACTTTTAAGGTCTCGGTGTGCTTCAAACAAGCTAGTTTGTACGACATGTTTTCCGACTAAAGGCAAAAATGTTTATACTTGTTCCGAATGGCCACGCTCAAAAATCAAGAATTTGGAGAGTCTCTCGTTGAAGGTATTCATTCCCCCCAACTCTGCCTTTGGAAAGTGGGTTTCAAATGTTGTTAGATAAGCCAAAAAGCACGTTGTCTGAAGCTAACGGAGGCCTTTTGATTTGCCTTATTTGAATTAGTAGAGCCTCTGCATCAGCTAATCAGGGTCAAGTGTTGCGAAGGAGTCTTGAACTTTTTAAAATACATTTTGAAAGTAAGCATTTAAAAACATAAGGAAGAACATTCTCATCCTGAGCCAAAAAGAAAGTCAAGCAGATTAATAATTTAAGAGGTACGGAAGACAATCAAGGTCGAGAAAAAAAAAAAAAAACATGTAAAAAACAACTACAACAATTAAGAACAAAATGTAAAATATAATTGTAAAAAAAAAATCAGTCTGCTGTGCGGGGATTAAAAACCATCGAGCTATTAAATTAATGTCAGCAATTAAAAGACAAGGGTAAGAAAATTCACTGAATATGAAACTGCAACAAAAATAAAAGCACAAAACCAAATTCTCTGAAAACCATCTTTATTCTCAAGAGCCAATTCACATTAGCTGCAATCATTGTCAATCATGAGCATCCAAACCATTTCCTCTTGAGGTCCTCTGCGCTCATGCCAAAGCACTGTCCAGAGCTGGACAATGGATTACTGGATAATGTTTCCAGTACAATGCAGAGTGCAAGACAGCAAATTTGGAACAAAACTTTCTCATCTTCTGTTGTGCTGCCACATATTCACTCCTACACCTACACACACTTTATCGCCCTTTCTCTCCGTTTGTTTTCCAGTACGTGTTGAACAGATGAGTTGAACAAGAAGACACTCAAACACACAAGGAGAGAAATCTGTGTTGACGGTGGATGACTCTTTCTCTGATGCTGGTTACACTTTGACCAAGAAGTTGTCCTTAAATGTGTTCATGTGTAGCTGTGCTGCTTTGTACTGACAGTGAAGTCCAGCTACAGTAATAACTGATTTTTTAAATCGAACTAATGCACTAATTTAAGTGTTTTTTTTTTATGATTCAGAACGTCTTGCTCTTTTACAGAGATGTGGAAATGGATTTGAGAGCAAGATACTGTATTTGAAAAACATAATCATGTTCATATTATGCTAACATCTGTAAAAAAAAATCTGCAGTCTGAAAATATACATCCTTTTCCTTTGTACTGTAAAATAGCTTTTCTCTGGTGCAACTCTTGTTATTGGTTTGTAACTGAGTAACCTTAAGAGTAACAACTCGTGGGAGAGATAACAGCGTACTGGCACCTCTTCAGGAACAGTAAACATTTTCTGAACCAGCAGTCCGCATTGACTATGTTTACATGCACCAACAGCTCTGTGCATAAGATAATTCAAGTAATTATGGTTAAGCGGGTGACGTGTAAAAATCCAACATATTCTTACGGCCATTAACTTCACTTTGTACATACACTACAAAAAACATGGACATTCTTATCATAGACTACAAAAAGTTAAGGTTCGTAATACTTACTCAGATTTGTATTTTGATTTAATTTGATCAAAAAATACTTTCTTCAGGTTAAAGCTGCACTAATTATGAATTTTATATGAACAATGAGTCACATGACTACCTGTAATGTGAAGGGGTCGTTTCCAGTGACAAACCCACAGAGAATCATCACAAGCTCTTCAGCTCTACAGAGCATTTTAGCATCAGCTCATTGTTTTCATTTTATGGCCCACCATCGAACTGTTTTGGTTCTGTCTCAACGTTCTCATCACCTTCTTTACCGGGCAGCTGTTTTTCGGGAAAAAGCTCAGATAATCAACTGTACACGCCCTCCCCTCCATGCCGTTTAGCAGACAGAAAAAGTTAGCTGCTAGCTTGCGAACACAATGAAGCATTTACTGTATAGCAGCTAAAGAGCCAGATATTTTCCTCAGAAGTTGTTGAAGACCAAAACAGAGATTGAAGGAGAGTGAATATTAGACATACATTCATCAGATCAGCAGAAACAACTCCAAATTAATGCTAGCTCCACGTCTGCATGTGTGTAAATAGGCAATAGTTTGCTAACGTTAGCCATATCAGCTTTTTAAGGCCATCATTTGTCAAATGAGTGTGTTTTTCAGCTTGTTATGAAGTTCTGCCACCATATGGCCAACTAAAACTGATTAATGCAGCTTTGAGGTTACTGTAAATACTTTTGGTTAATGGTAGAGTAATGGTAGGGTTTGGTCACTTACTTTGCTATAAAAAACCTTCAGTCCGTTCCTGTTAAATATCAAATGGAACTTATCAAATTAAAACATGACATTTATAACTGGTTTAACTAACAATTTCTAATAAGATTATGATAATGTCATGACTTAAGAACACTGCTGTAATGTCTGGTTTATTACCCCGTTTAGATTGGAAGTCGGTTTTTTGTAAGTTTATCTTTCAAACTTTAATTTTGGGTTTTCTTTTGGTATGTTACTTAGTGTGCATTAAGGTAAATAACCAGGCTGTGAACCTTCCAGTTACTCTGGCCTAGAAAACTGTTCAACATCAACATCTCTGTCAAGAATTTTGAAGTAGGACTTGTGACTCACCTGAAAGACCAATAGCCTTGAAAGTTCATACTTTGACTATGAGAAACCCAGGGCTGGCTGCACAGGCAGACTTTGGATATGACTTAGATCTAACTAAAAGTCATACTTTAGACTGATGTCAAAGTTCTTCAGTTTCACAAAACCATCTGAAGACCTTAAAATATAGGTTCAGATTTTGTTGAAGTCTATCTTAATTTTATACTCACTGCCCATAAGCAGGAAGGAAGAGTTCTGGCACTACAGCGTAAGCTCCTCGCTGCAAGTTCACTGAAGGAAATGGATACAAATATTCCACAAACCTTGATTTGTAATAGCTAAAGGAAAGCTACAGAAAAGAAGGAGACTGGAAAGATGTCAAAGAAATTGTGTTAGGTATATCTGGTGGTGGGTTGGGTTATAAACAGCGGAGAATGACGCAGAGTTAGTGGGGTCAACAGTGATATCGCTGCGATTGTTCCCATGAAATGGTCTGGTATAGGACTAGGATCTGACTTTAGGCTTAAAACTCTACTAATCAATATCTTTAATAGCAACAAATGTTTAATGTGAAAGTGGCCACCACAGACAAGTATTACCCAGCTCTGCAGCTCTACAGAGCTTTTTTGTCTTTTTTAGCTTTTAGTAATTTACTGTGTCTCACCACCCTCACCCTGTTTGCAGGCAGCTGTTTTTCAGCCAAAAAGCTCTGACCTGCCAAGCACCCATCGTCGAACAGGCAATGTTAGCAACTAGCTGGTGAAGAAAGCTGAACATCTAGCAGACAAAGGGTTAGATATTTTCCTTAGGAGTTGGGGGACATCAAACTAGAGCTAAAAGGAAAGTGAATATTGGACTTACATTCATCATGCAGACACAAACACAATTCCAATTGAATGCTAATGCTGTTCTGTTTCTGTTTGATGTGCAAATATGCAACTGTTTGCTAACACATTAAATGTCATGGTTGTTGAGTGGAGTTCTGGCCCTTAGTGGCAAAAAAAATCAATTAATGCAGCTTTGAAATGACTCTATTTTTATTTTGTGCACATGTCTTAACTGTCAGCGTGGCCCTTTCCCTGTGCGGGAACCCAGAAGTATTTACAGAAACTCAGGAACTTTACTTGCATTTTGAGTGTAGTTCCAGTTTTGGTTCCCGGGCCATAGATTGCGCCTTTCAAAAAGTCCTGTTCCTGAGGTAGTATGCATTAAAGGTCCAGCAGCTACCGGGGTGGAAAGTACTGATGTCACTGACTGGTCAAACTGCTACAGCACGTGTAAAGCTTTCATCCAGACTGCAAGCAAGAAAGCAATAGCAGTTATCGCTAGCATTATTGGGGCTTAGCATGGGAATTTCTTTCAATGTTTCTTTCAAAGTCATGCAGCCAAATTCCTGAGACTAGTCTGAAAGTCTATAAAGTTTAAAAAAAGAGGTAAGCGAGAACAAGCTAATGAAAGATTTTTGTTTCAATGCGGTTCCGTACTAAAGCAAATTACAAAAGACAACCAGATGATGGTGCTGTCATCTCACTGCTAATGCTTTTCAGGGCTAATTTGCTAATGTTTGCTGGTCTAATCTTCACAGTTCTTCTGATACAATGGAAACGCAAACAGAAATGCACCAAAGGGACATTTAGGTCCTCATTTAGTTCCTGAGTTTAGTTCCTGGGACTATTTGGTTGACAATAGCCATTAAACAAGTCTAAGAGCAGAAAGACAGGCCTAACTCTAGAGATCATTCTAACATATGCATGGGTGTGCAACCAGCCCCTGGTTGTGATAGCTGACCAAATTCATTTCACTTTTTAATTTTTTTAAAAAAAACTTTTATTCATCTTGTCACACATTGTTTTAGGTTCATTTATCTATCAAAAAGAAACAAAAGTGAACTAATGGGACATCGTTTTGATTTTTGCTGGGTTTTTTTCTACCAGGACTTCTCTGTTAACTGGTTCACTGATGGCACCAGGCAGGCTCAGTCACAGGGTATCAAAGACTTAACATGAGTATGGACAACAGGGGTGCATGTAAACGTGGCCAATGTTACTTTTCCAAATGGCTCTGGCTCAGCACGGCCCGGGCCCTACATGTCAACCGGGCCGCCTTAGCCCGGGTGCCTACCCATCCCCACCCCCATCCCCCATCCATCTCTCTCCCTCTGATTGTCTGTGCATTTATTTTGAGTCTGTACAGTTTGTGAGGTGTGTGTGTGAGGTCCGGGTCATTCAAACACTGCAGCAAGTCTATTGCTTTGATAAAAGGCATCACTTCACAGAAAACCCCCCCCAGAAAAAAACAGAAACACAAGCTGCTTTGAGGAGTAGTGTGAAGCTTGAAAAAGCGAGATATACAAAGCAAATGTTCGTCACATTGCAAACGACAATACCATAGAGAGGCTTTTTAGAACAATAAAAAAAGAACAAACCGGATAAAATAAAAGAAAGGACAGAGCGCTACGTTTTCACAATCTCACCAGCGTTCTCAGTGTACGTTGCTGATGATGAATCATACTGTTTTTGGGCCGGCCAATGTTCACCTGGCCTACAAATCCCACCAGTTGGTCACAGTGGTGGGGTCTGACCCATATGTTATCTAGGCACATGCATATATGCATATATGTGCATGTGTACAGTATGTGGACAGGTATACTGTGTGTACTGTGTATGTGCATGGTTGTGTGTTAGTGTATATGCATGCCATCATAAGAGGGTGGTGGGCGGTTATGCAAACAGATCATGTCTGCATGTTAATAACAATACAGCTCAATCAGCCATTTCCCCAACCCACCATAGCACCATGACGTCACTGTTTTAACATACTAGCTCCCTTTCCAGGGAGTTGTAAAAAAAAAAAAAACAACCCAAAAAACAAAACAAAAAAACCCAAAACAACCCAAAATGGTTGAAATCATTGTATGTGGGACTAGTGAGGCAACATGGCCGAGATGAAACACTTAAAACTCATAATGGTTGTATCGTAGAAGCTGCTAATGTGGACTAAAACACGAGACAGAGGGATGACTGTGTGTGAGCGGCATGCACTAGAACTAGCATAACCAGTCAAGTCTTGGTGTCGCTATGAAAGACCAGCAGGGATTCAATGAGGAGGGCATCATTCACTTGATTTTGGCACAGCATGTGGCATCGTTACACAAAAACAAACACTATGCGATTGTCTTCTCCTGACATCAGGGTCATTGTGTGCTTTTAGTTAGTCCTGACCAGTCTCTGGCAATGATGAACAAGCTCATTTGTAATGCTACTGCTGCGTTCCCTTCAATGTCAGAAATCTGAATCACCAGCGGGTAGGTTAGAATTACCACCACTGTGTTTCCACAGTCCAGTTTGCACAAATAAAGACAAAGAAACATGGACACAAGCCAGATTGTCTTTGTCCAGATACTGTGTCTTTTTTTTTTTTTTTTTAATGCAGCTACAGCAGAGTATTAGGGCCATGGAAGAACAGAAATGTGTGCCCTGTAATACTTTCCATAAATAATGCATTTGTTTAGGGCTATTTTAATTATTTATTCATTTGCTGATTATTTTCTCGATGAATCACAATTACCAAAGGGTTAAGATGATGTCTTAAACGATTAATCGACTGTCAAAATAGTTGCAGTTGCAGTATTTTTTAATCCACAATCGTTGCAGCTCTGCATTTGTTATGTAAAAAGCCCAAAACAATCTGTTTCATTAGAGGTTGGGTAGGAGCTCTGTAAACCAAAAAAAGCTTTGGTGAAAAGTAATATACATATGTGTGCCATAGACATACAGTCTCGCAAAAATAAACAGATTTTTGAATGGAGTTTGGTTTAGAACATACAGTATGTCAAATGGAAAAGCACTGTGGATTACTTGAATAAATGTACACATTTCTGACTTAGGTGTCATAGAAACATTCTCTACATTCACGTGGCAGATGCTTTTGCCCAAAGCGACTTACAACTCAGAAATGTGACTTTTTTGTTCAAAATATCATCCCCTTTCATTTTATGAATAAAAAAAAAAGTTTTTTTCTCCTTCTGCAATGGCCCTAATATGCTGTCGTAGTGAAACAGCTAATGTTGTCCATGATATTTAGCAATGTTTGCTAGGTAGTTAGCACTGCAACATTAGCTGCATTAACTGTCAGTGTACCTTCAAACAAAAATTTCCATGTTTAGCTACTTACCCCAAAGGTAAGTATTGGGCACAATTATACTCATACGTACAGAAAAATGAACTCGTGTGTTTTGAGGATTACAATCAAGTTTAACTGTATTGTCATGTAGTGTTAACAGTGTATGCTGCCACGCAGACGTGATGTCAAATAATGGTAGCTCAGAAAAGTTAATGTAGGAAAATCCTGTCCAGGTTTCTTACTTGGAGTTCTGCCTTGAGTTGCTGTTCTGTTGTAAAATTCCAATTTTTCCGACATCTCTGGAACGCAGCATTACGACTTAACATTGTGATGTGTGGCTGCCCAGAGCCTTACAAAGGCCTGTGAGCTGCTGTCCATTAGAATGAGTGTTGCTGTTAATGGGTCAGGTCACAGTATGATGGTGAGGCACTCACCAGATGGATGACAGACTATATGACAGTTAATATACTGTACTTGGGTCCAAATGGGTCCAATAAAGTCAAGCAGGTGGAGGGGAAGGCTAACGGATCGCTAACAATGTCCTATTTTGTGGATCAGGTGAGCAGCCATTTTGAATTTTTCAACATGAAGGAAGGAAAATACAACATTTGCATGGTTTCTGATGAATGAACAAGTGTTGATAAAATCACCATTATGCCAACTGTACAATCATCAACACACAAAAAAACTATAGTAAAATCCGAGGTGAGAGGTTATATCCACAACAATAACAACAACAAAACAAAACAAAACAAAAAAAAAAAAAAAAAAAAAAAAAGAGAACAAAATGCTATTCACATGTACCCGCACTGTAAGGAATGGTTCCATCCAAAATTAGACCAGAGAGCTACTCCTAAACTATGGAATGAAGTGACACTCAGTAGTGCTAATAATAAGTTCATTGTGACGGGCCCTCTGCTGGTTCCACCCCTGAGACCACCAGGGTGCCCAGGCGCTGACGTATGCGCGCACACACACATACACGCGCACACACATACATGCATGCACACACACACACACACACACACATACGATAAAATCCATTGGTCAGTCCTCGAAGACCTCCAGGAAGAGAGGAGGGAATAGCTCGGTGGGACACTCCACTTTCATGTGAAGGAATCGGCTGGCGTGGCAGGCGCCGATCATCCGCAGGTCCGTCACCTTCATTAGCAGCTTGGGCCAGAAGTGCGCCACTTTGTGTTTGCGGTAGTTGATGTAATGTTCAAAGGCCAGCAGGAACTCCTCTTGGCAGCGTTCGATTCTCTCCACGCTACTCAGGCCCGGCCGATCTGACGACAGAGACATCAACAGTGATATTAGTTAGTTCATGTGAGTAAATAACAGTGGTGAAGGAAACCTGAGAGGTCATTCCTATTTATTTTCTAATGAGAACAATTCCTACTGAATTAAAGGAAAACTAAGGTTTATTACAACTTGTTTTTTTTTTTTTATGATAATCGGACCGGAGGACTTTTTCATAGTTCTAGGAACAGTTGGAGGACCCCCCCCTTTTTATTGTGTCGGCACTGCAAGAACTGGGAACCATCGTAGTTTTTAGAAAGCCATTTTAGCTCCTATTTACTGAGTGACGCAGGTGCAGTGATTGGTTGAACACAGCTTTTTTTGTGTTTAATTCAAAGCTTTTCTGGTATAAATGGCAAATAGCTATCTATTATCTAGTTATACTAGTTAGTATAGTAACTTTTGTACCCAAACGGCCCACTTTAAAGATAGTAATTATAGCACAAAGTATCAACTTTCAATCCAAAAAATATCGGTTTCAGCCTTTCAGCCTTGAGAATGGTATTGATTAAACCCTAGTGGCTACTGTGTGTCAGACCTCAAGACAGATGGGCAGGTTATCCCCATGTCGTGTCTCCATGTACAGCAATACTGTTCTGCTGAACAGTATTGATCTTCAATGAGATGCAGAGCGTCACACAGAGAAACGGTGGTGCAGCCAAAACCAAGCTAACTGGACAAAGCTCCTCAGAATGATTATGGTGATTAATGGATTGAACTGTAGTTTGGTATGGATTTCATGTCAGAAAAATACTGTTCAAACAATCTGTGCCGGAGAGAACAAAACACTACTGAAGAAGTAACACTGCTGTTGAGACAGAAGGACAAGCAGCCTTTGTGATTTATGGATGGAGCCTGATTTGTATGTACAATCCCACAAAAAACTATTGCTTTACTTGTCTCTGAAATGTACACTGTTTCCTTAAAAAATATATTCTAGTCTGCTGGCAAGTTGAGTTTAAGTCAGTGCTAGCATTAAGTGAAAGACATGAGTCTGGAAACTAATGACATGCTTCGGAAAAAGGTCGGCAGTAATGTAAAAATAAAAAGGAAACCCCCTAATCAGCTCATGTATGCATGCGTGATGAGAGTCCAGACAGCAGGCGCTTACCGGATGAAAGCAGGATGACAGCCTGTAGAAGAGCCACCTCAGAGTCATCTAAGTTAAAGGAGGACAGCGACACGCCGAGGTCAAAGATGGCATCTGAGACTACGCCCAAGCCTCCATTCTTAAGCTGTCCCCGCGTGACCGCCATCTCGCCGTTGAGCGTGAGGGTCTCACTCTCGGGATCATAGCGAACAGCAGCCCGCAGTGACATGATCTCCATGCAACAGCCTTTCAACAGGATGATCTGGTCTTCACAAGGCAGCTGATTAGAAGGAGAAAGAGATAAGCATCGTTATTTGAAGAATATGGCGAATCTAGCAATAGCATGCACAGGCTTTTCTTTTTTTCAACCCAACCGGTCGAGGCAGATGACCGCCCACCCAGAGCCTGGTTCTGCTCGAGGTTTCTGCCTGTTAAAGGGAGTTTTTCCTTGCCGCTGTTGCTTGTGCTTGCTCTTGGTGGGAATTGTTGGGTCTCTGTACACATAAGGAGTCGGTCTAGACCTGCTCTTTATGAAAAAGTGCCCTGAGATAACTTTGTTATGATATGGCGCTATATAAATAAAACTGAATTGAACTGAACTGAAAATTCTGACTTTAAAGGGAATTTTTAAACCTGGGCCCTATTTTTTTTCTTACATATTTTGGGGTCTAAATGTCTAAACAGTTACCAAAAGTTTTGAAATTGGTCCAGTAGATCGCCTCCACCAGCAGCTGCGAACAGGCTGCAATGTAATCCTTTGGGGCAACTGCGCCCGTGAAAAGTTCGTCCGCTAAAAGTGCTTGTTTTTGCCACTGACAGGCTCAGACTGTTATTCTGAGTGTCTGACAACATTATGGAAAGGATCCCTACAGAGACAGACTGTTTGTTAAAGAGTAAGATCCTTTTTGTTTAACCAGAAACACCGTCGACTTCCTGCAACAACTCAACCTCTGGTGAGGTTTCAGAGCGAGACTTTTCCTCCTCCTTAACTGAATTACCTTTAAATACTTTTCAAATTAGGGAATGATAACAGACAAAAACCTTTGATTACAATCACCATAAATTTACATTTCTACTCTGCAATTTACCATAAAGATGCAGTCACAGAGCTAACTGTTTGCTAGCTAACTAGGCAGACGGCTAATTGAACAATCAATAAATCCGTAAATTCCGTAGAATTTTCAAGAACTGTGTAATTTGGCACTAATTCTATGTGTCCAGTTGGTACACTTCCAATTAATGGCTAAGCTGAATATGAAATAAAAACTAGCTAAAATAAAAGCTTTGTCTCTATTTTCAACTATAGTTAGTACTGATAATTACATACTTCTTTAAAGGAAGCTTTCAAGAAATAATTAGGCAATAACAGGCTTAAAATATTTACATTTTTAAATTTTCATCTAGAGGCCTACTTTATATCGATATGATACTTGAGATTTAAAAAAATCTATATAAAACATTTAGAAACATCTTTGACTGAAACCCTTTAACCTTAAAGAAATGAGATCAACATATGAACGCAGAACCTTTTACAGTTGTCAGTAATCAAACTGTGTAATGGCGACACTGTTTCTAAATGACCTCAAACATGTCTTTGGCGTATTTTGTACTACAGTTTCATGCTACTTAGTGGCTGACATTCACGCTGCTCATTTAGCTGTGACATGCTAATATCGGCCAAGTATATTGGTGGCTTTACTGTAACTCCACTGTAGCGTGACTGCAGCCACCACAGGCAGCATCATGAGCTCTCTATTATCAAACTACAAACCACAAATACGCAGCTCAACTTACCTCACAGAACATAGGCAGTTTTTTGGCAAAGTCCACCACACGGGTTATGGCAGGGGTGATAATTTTTGTAAACTGACTGAAGGCTTCTATATCCACTTTGTTTCCTTCAGGTGTATTGACCATGGATGCTTGACCAATATCCTCAGGCTGAAAGGGCAAAGAGAGAAGGTTGGTGTCTGAACAGTCTCCGAGTTTGAGGACAAAATGAAAAAGGCGTGTCAAAATGTTTCTATTTTTGAGAACAGTACTGGACTTAGCATTGCAAATGAGACTACTTCGAAGGTAAGGTGAGAAGTGTGAAGCATTCATGGTCAAATAGGAAATGGGAAGAACTTGAAGGTGGGATGCATAAAACCTGAGCGAAGTGGTTTACTTTGGATTTAGGCTGCTTTCAGACAGAATCAGGCGCTGCTGCAATTCAACGCAGGGTTGAACAGCTAATGTACAGTCATCACGGTGCCAATTGATCAGTCTCTCTTCCATCTTAACAGTTGCTCGGTAAACAGTGGAATATTAAGGTAAACAGCTAATGCTACAATGCTACATGGTAAACAAAGCTCTTCTTCAGCTGGGCGTCAGTTGGTCTGATTGCCGCCATGATTGGCTGCCGCAGTGTGACGTCACGTTGCGTTTCTCCAAAAGTTGATCCTGTTTTAACTTTTCGCCACAGGCCGCTGTGTTTTTTTCAGCACCCCCTGTGGCCCGCACCGCTGCAACCTGAACGCAGTACCCCCGTTCAAATGAATGGAAAAATCGCCGTTTTCGCTGCAGCGCCTGATTCTGTCTGAATACGGCCTTAGTTGACAAGATTTTTACTGGGCAATGTGATGTGAAGATGTAAATGGCGAGTCGTCACTGTAGACATGTAGCACTCTATCTATTTATGTGTTATGCATGTAAATGACTGCAAATGAATATATTCACGACATAGAGTAAGACCGTATCCTCAACACTGACACTGGTAATAAAACTACACACTGCATCAGGCACAAGTTGAAAGGCAGTACATCAGTTTCAATAAAGCTTTTTGTTTGCCGTGTCTTACCTTAGTTTCCTTCACCCCTGCTGCACTCTGGTCAGAAGTATAGAATAAATTACATGTTATTTCATTAAGAAGCATAGCTTCCTCGACCTGTTGGATAATCAACAGGAATTGTGAAGTTTCAATGAAGAACCGGTGTCAGGCCAACTAAAAAGAAAACAAGTTAAAACTGAGGACAGATGAAAGAGTGCAGATAGAAAACAGGTGAGGACAGGAATCCAAGATGGGTTTCTATGGTGAGATTCAGGCTCAGGACCACGGCTTCAAAAAGGTCCTCAGAAACACTCAAACGACTATCAACGACACTGAAATATATTGTTTTATCGTAATTAATGGACGACTATTTAAACCAAACCCTTAAAAACTTCAATCAATCAAAACTTCATAAAATTTTTACAACATTTTTCCATATCAATTTCTCTAATGCTAAGGTGTGAACACTACTTTACAGTACAGGTTGGCTAAAAACCACCAGGTAACGTGATGAAAACGCAAAAGTAGTGAAATACATTTGTGTTAAGTGACGAATGTAAAGTGACTTTCCCGGAAAATTCAACGAATTTCACAAATCTGCTAGTCTACCACAAAACGCCCCCCATTTAAATTCAACTTTACGCCTCAGTGAGTGTTCTTTCTGATCGTGCCATAGAAACCCAACATAAAGTCAACAGTTGAGACGGACTTTCAATCTGGACAGAGCAATTAGACTTTACAGAAAAGAAAAGAAAATTAGTCAAAAAGAAAGAAGGGGGGTGAGGTGTGAAATCAAAAGCTACAAACAGAAAGAGAGAAAAATGAAACGGCACGAAAAAAGCAAGTCATTAGTATTGGCGATTAAAGATTGTTGCTTGGTAAGACATAAAAAAAAGACAAGAATAAGATGTTCCATTATAAATTAGTGCTGCTGCGTTGAGGAACACACTTTTCTCCATCGTCCAGCTAATTCTCCCCACTCTACAAGGAGATACAAAAAAACACATGGACATATTAACACAGGGAACAGTGGAACAGTGGTTGTGGTGGAGGTAGAGGTGGAGGAGACAGGGGGATGATGTGGAAGGGGTCTGTGAGGGGTGGGAGGGAAGGGGAGTTGGGTGGGTTGGGGGGGGGGATTGGATAAAGCAGGGTAATCAATACAATGAAGGCTGTGGTGAGGAGGGAGGGAGAGAGGGAGGATGTCTCACCAGGAATTTCCGCTTCTGCTTCCAGTGGTTGCCCTGGGCGTTCGTGGCCATATGGGCCTCGGTCACCATACGGATGAGGTCCCACTCCTCCTGGGTGGGCTCCAGTCGGTCCCACACCGTCTTCTGCAGTTCCTCCTTCCGACGGCGCTCCCGGTTCTCCTCGATTAGCTTCCGCTTGGCCAGCCTCTTGCTGTTGTCCAACACCACTGGGGGGGGGCAAAAGAAGGAAAAGGGACACAATGAGAGTGGACAGGACTGAGGAGGACGAGGGGAAAGCATGAATTGGTGATATAGTACAGGACATTGCTGCTTAAATTACAATCCCAAAACAGGTTAACTGTTCAAACTGAAGAAAATGACATTCAATTTAGCCGACACTTTACTTGAAGTTGTACTCTTGAAGCATAACACTGTAAGCACATGAGAGTTATGATCAGTGAAAAATACAATGGACACAATATTCACATGTGGCTCTTTACTTGAGGTTGTATTCCCGAGGTTCTTGCTCAGTGACTTTGAACTTTTGTGTGTTGCCTCACAAACCCCTCATGTATTTTGTCCTTTTCTACTTGTGTATTGTATATCTGTATCTGTATATTGACACCTGCCTAGGGACTATGGATCAGGGTTAAACAGGCTTTTTAAGAGTAAAATTCAAGCATTTTCAAGGTACCTAAACCAGACATTTCCGGACTCTCGAAGCCTTTATCCATCTTTATCTAAACTGTTAGTATAAATGCCAGGAGACAACAAACAAATATGACGACGGGATCGTTTCATTTGAAATATTAAAAGATTTTTGATTCACATGAGTGATTGTGTCGATGATGAAACACCAGATTATGTTGAAAATCAAGCATTTTTCAAGGAGTATATTCAAATTCAAGGATACCTTGAAAACATAATGGTTAAAATTAAGCATTTTCCAAACTTGATGGACCCTGATAGAAATTAGCATTCTTGCTAACTCAGGCTTGTTTACAGCTTGTATTTTTATACTGATATTCATTAACGTGCTATCCTGTACCTAAATGAATGAATGAATGAATGAATGAATGAATAAATAAATAAATAAATGCCCTGTTTATTGACAGAGACTATACAACCATACTGCCATTAGAGGAGGCTTGAGATTCAGGGTAAACACAGTCATCACTCTGGTTGGACACTTAAATTGATACTCCAGCCAAAGTCTTTATTTGGAGTATCACACACTCACTGCATGCTTAAACGGTAATTAGCTGTAATAAATGTAATTCTTCGTAAAGAAAAGCAGTAGTCTGGTTGAGGTCATTTCATTTACAAAGGATTCCAATGGTATTCCAAACGTTTTGAGAGTGAAGAAAGTTTCAAAATGTCCATAGAAACGGCTTAAACCAGTCCTCAAGCGCAATCCACCTTTCCACTGTCCGCTGCAACTAATGATTATATTCATTACTGATTCATCTGCCAAGTATTTTTTCAAATGAAAAATGAGTAACTGAGATCATACAGAAAAAGCATCAAATCCTCACGTTTGACAAGCTGGAACCAGCGAACATTTGAATAAAATGATGAATGGATTATAAAAATAGTTGCCAATTTATTTTCTGTTGCTCAACTAATCAACTAATTGTTTCAGCTCTAGTTTGCACAGAATGGACAGTATATTTTTTTGGGCCAAATTTTGGCTTAATATGTGATGTCAAAAGGCAAATTTTCATCCGTGGCCCCCGGCAGGTTGACACTTTAAACACATTAGAAGAAACAAACAGACAGGACAAGAGGCAGACACAACAACGCCAACGAAGCAGACAAAACACGAGGCCTGTGCAACTTACAGTCGGTTGCCATTCCCACTGCAATGCACTTCTTGAAGCGACATTCCTGGCACTGGTTTCGGGTCACTTTGTCGATGACGCACTTCCCCTCATACTTACAAGCGTAGGTTGGGTTGAGATTCTTCTGGATTGTCCGCCTGAAGAAACCCTAGAGAGCCGACAGGCACATGCTCAGAAACGCCTTGAAATAAAAAATTAGCTGCAAAATAATAAAAATCAAAATCAAGACTTGTGTTACCTTGCAACCTTCACAGGTAATACAGCGATAGTGATAGCCCGTGGCTTTGTCCCCGCACACTACACATAGCTCATCCTTGTCCAGGTAACTTGGAATGTACCCTAGAGAGGCCAACACATGGTAAATATTAGATTTTAATGAAGAAAAAAAAAAAAGATCATTGCATTTGTAGTCTGAACTATTTTTCATGTCTGCTGTGGATTCATTCACTCACATGCTCACATGGTTTTCACATATTTTCAACCGGATTTTAGTAGCTGTTGAGCTAAAATGAACTGCAATACAATTATTAAAATTACCTCTTAATTTACAATTTTTTAAAATATTTTTATGTTTTATGTAAAATGTATTCGTTTTTTTGCTTCTTTTCCTTTTTATATAGGAAAAAGTAAAATTGCACAAACAAGTGGGATCGTAGAGAAGGCTAACATGCAGAGTATGTATATACTGTTACTGAGTATATCAGCTGTTCCTTTGTGTTGATCTGTAACATTTAGGTGTGCACTGGTGACTAAAAGTCACACAGGGAGGTTTAAAAGTAGGCTGACTCTTGCATGTCTAACAGTACACCTAATATTTGATTAGCAACAACTTCCATATATAGCACTGCTGCCTCTAGTTAACTCCCTAAGTGGTCCAATTTTGGGATTTGGCTTCAGGCTCAGTGCTTTGACCTCTGGCAGACTCCAGGACCGGAGGTTAACAAACTGATCAATACCTTTTTAGCGGTTTATTAAGAAAGCAATAATTCATCCTGCATCAGCCTTCTGTTGCCTCACCATCAATCAATAAGGATCCCCTGCCCACCTCAGTCAAACACTCTGAAAGTCAGATGCACCAAAGACCTGCCACCGCATGACGCCTTAAGTCTTGGATTTACGCTTATCAGACTTATTTTGAAAATCCCAGACATCAATAATTCATTGGTCAAGGAGTACTCATGACTAATTACCAAAAATAAAAAAAAAATAAAAAAATCCGGAGAGACAAAACAACAGAAACAATTTCAAAAACTAAACTAGAACGTGCAGCAATCCTGCCCACCCAAAAATACAATCACCGTCTGGACGTCATACCTTTCCTGTGCGCCTCCTGCATCCACTGCAGGTGTGAGAAGTCAGGTTTGATCTCAGGGAAATACTCAGGCTGATGGTGGAAATGACTAAGAGGGATCTCCATGCTGCAAAACTCGCTCTTAAAAACCGGAGGGCCACCGGCGTATGAGCAGGAGTAGTGCTGGCTGGGGGGCCAAGCCTGCTCCATGCAGGGCAGATGGTGCAGCGGCTGGGGTTCACAGTGTCCAAACCCGGGCCCCTCACCTGAGTACATGCAGTGCTCTCCGCCACCCTGCACCGTGTAGCCTCCCACCCCAGCGTGAGGCATCTCATACATGTCTGGCAGGCAGTAGTTCATCATGGAGACGCGCAGCAGGGCACCATACAAAGTTCTGTGTCAACTCTGAGATCCTATTCGTTCTCAAGAAAAGAAAAGCCGTTTCTAAAATAAAAAAATCAGGACTAAGAAAAGAGCATCAAGCTGTGTGAATGTGACAATTAGAAGCTGGAAAAAAACTTCATAGAGGTTGACTCTACGCAGACGCACAAATGTTTTAGCCACCAAATCCACAGTCCGCAGGCTACACCTCCTCGCAACAGCCCCACCCGCCACCACCCGGCCGAATTGGGAAGCAGAGATTTATGAAGACGTAGGGCTCTAATCTTACACTCCACAAATCCTCGATGGGCCACAGACAGTGGCGATGTCACATATTAAGACCTTGCATGTTGCCCGAACAGTAAAAACCATCCAATAACATCTACTGAGTGGAAAACTATTATATACCAAACTTTAAACTTCAACTTAAAAAGCCTTTTGACGAGGGTTCTCATATCCTGTAAGAATTAGTAGTTCTGAGACCCTTCCTAACCCTTTAATCTCTAACCTTTGTGTATTAACCCCCTTCCTTATCCTGTGGGTATTTTAAACAGAAACCGCCAACAAGCTCGCTAAGGTCAGAACCATATAATTGTTCCCGCCAACTATTTATTGTTATAACACTAAGATTTTAAGAAGGCTTTTGTGTTTTACACTCATAACCCTGACCTTTCACCATTAAGACTGTGACATGTATTTAATGTATTTATTTCAGAACGATTGAGCACTTGACAGTACTCTAATGTGGGAATTACAGAGAATAAAGAACACTTTTTAAAAGAACAATAACCAAAATAAGACTTAGCTTAAACTTCATTTAGATTACTGGGCAAATCAAATTCAGAGAACAAACTATATTTTTTAATTATCAATATTGTATGTCAGATTCATATAATAACATGTATATACATCTAAATGTACATGCTAACACTATAATTAATTCAATGAAATGTTATTTTAAAAAAATACCAATTCTAACAAAAACAACAAAAAGAAAATGTATTTTCTATTCTTAAAATATACTGAAGTTGTGGCCTGTTTTTGCTTCTGTACTATTTATACTGAAATCTTACAAAATAAAACTATTTTCTTTAAAAATAATTTGGTAATGAGACCTTTCTGCCTGAAACAAGAGCGGCTGCAATTTACAAAATCAATACTAGTTTCCCCACAATGTAAGACACGCGAGCGACACATCCCTGATGCGTGATCCCTTTCAGATAATAAACCTAGAATCCCAGACACTGACTATATTCAGCCTTATTGATTAGGCTTCCTGTTCAATAAAGATGGGATAAGCCTTATGGCGAGGATGTGTATCTGTTACTTAACCCCTTTATAGAACAACCTGTTGTGGTGCTGCTTAGAAAAGTTATAACTAAAGGCTGACTGTAAAAACACACAGACAAACAGACAAAAACCCTACGTATCAAAAATATGGTGAAGCTTCTGATTGCTGGGTTTTTTTCATGTTCACTTCAGGTTATGGATCAGACTGCAGAAACCAATTAGTACTCAACCAAACTAACTTACCTAGCCTGTTAAATGTGATAGATATATTTATGAATGAATATATTTATGTGGCTACTTTCACTTTTCATTTGTACAAGTACTTTCTCTGATTTTAGGCCCATTAATGAGAGGCTTGGTAAGTTAAGCCATGTAAATCAGAGTATGGTATCATTTAGTTCTCTATGTCCAGTAGCATGGATAGAGCGCCAAACTGATTATAAAGGAAGACAAACTGTTATAAAGATCTATTCATTTCCAGCAGAAGTCCCATGTGATCCTATCTACCTATCAAGAAGAAACTTTGATAAACAGACACGTCTTAACGGAGTTTAATCAGCTAATACTCAGAGTCTGTCTAAGTAACTGCTGTTCATTTTGCATGTCAGCCACGATACATCACAATCAGAATATAAACAGTTTGTTTCCCGTAAAGCTTCTTTTAGAGACATTTTGGGTAAGATTTGATGACACAGATGCCTTTTTTTTCATCCTCTTAAGATTACCGAATACCAGAACACAGAACATCTTGGTGGTTGATGGATCACAGAGGCGGGCCGGAAACATATAGACATGTGAATATGTGAACACATGGCGGAGTCTGGCCAGAGATGCGTGCAGTTTGGGCTTTAAAATCCCTGCTGCTTGTACTTATCTGAACTCCCTGAATCGCAGCCAGTCTGCACGCTCGCCACCGCGTCTTTCACAAAAGGCTCGATCAATACTGCTGGAGTGCAGGATTATGAAGAAATATGGATAGCCAGGGCTCCTGAGGGCTTTTGGCCACAAAAGTTGACATGTTTTGAAGACGTTGATCGTATGTCACCATTTTGTTTTCCGTTTGAAATGATTTATAAATACAGTGGAATCACTCTGTCTACAGTGTTCAAATTGGGGGTGTCCGAGGTCCTCCATAAGAGTAAAGGGTCCTGCCTTAGCACCCATGTGTTTCAGCCTGATGAGTCCCACAGCTTTTCACTCATAAAATGTCAAACTTTTTTCTCTTGTCGCAGTTTTTAAATCACTGTTCCCCATTACATCGTTTTTCCTAAAAATAAAAAAAGCATTAAAACATGCCAAGGCAGGTGACTGAATATGAATGGCACCTCTTTCCACGTATGTAATTCTTCCCAATGTAATTTACTTTTAATTTCAAGAAATGATTGTGTTAAAATGGAATTTGCGCACATTGTTTACCTCTATTGCTCCACAGCAGTTTCTTTATCACAGCCGTCAAGCTATTTTGAAAAACTATAGTTACTCAGAGAAATGACATTACATGGAGCAATTCTGAATAAAATGACTGGATGTATATCCTCTCATTATAGATACAGATATAACAAAATGACTGTGCATTTCCACATGCACCTCAGGATGTAAAATCAGCATCACATAAGTTAGACTGCATATGACTGATGACTTGTAGCGGCTCCCTACAGTTTGGAAAAATAAAAACGACAGCGGTATTCATAAAACCTCACAATACTATCTTCTGATTTGTCTCTACGGCAATACTAACAATAATAATAATAACACTAAAACTTTATTTATATAGAACCTTGAAGAATGTAGTTTTACAAGTGCATTGACAGACAAAGCAAAAGCAGGATACCCAGAAAGCAATAAAAACAATAAAAAGACGACATCGCATAAAAGCAAGTCTATAAAAATGGGTTTGAAGAAGTGGTTTAAAAGAAGTGAATAAGAAAATATGTCAGAGACTGTCTATGATATGTCTTTTACTGTCTCTTCTGTGTTCTTTTTCAGGCTGGGTGCTGCTGCTAATCCTTTAATGCAGGTGGAAACCCTGAGACTAAAAGCCTGACAAAGCGATTACGTGTCCAGATATAATATGACACTTAAACATGTCATCCGACCCATGTTGCGGTGACAAGTCTGACTCTTTAATGTCATTAGTTGTGGAGCACACCACGATCAGCGTGGCAGCGATGCTTGCGGATTCTGTGGAGCACGCAGGGCTGAGACGGGGCCTGACACTCGTGTTAGAAGGTAGGGCTACAGGCAAATAATGAAGCATCATGGTGTCATCAAGGTACAAACTAATCTAAGGTCACTATGTACAAATAAACTGAAACTCACCTATCGAGTGGCTTTTATATACTATATATTTAGGTTTTCTATCACTCAAATAGAGAAATCAGTTGTTCCCATGTTGTCAAAAGCTCACTCGTTCAGGTCACAGAAACAACGTGATTGATTACATGTTTGAACCCTTCATTTGTTTGTTGGTTGAAATTATTTAAATTTAAATCCCACCATAAACAAGCTGCTCCACACCTCGCTTGCTTTTCTAAAGTACTGTTAACATTACTGCTCATTGTTTTTTATTACCGTCCAAAGGTAACATTGTCAGATCCACTGCCATCTGTAAGGCTTGTTCACATGTGCTGTCTGTAAATGATCAGCTCACAAGATAGCGTGAACAATTTGCACGGTAAGCAGCTCACATGTAAGCCACTTTAATTTATCATACTTTGTCATATTTTTGTTTCACACAGCAATACCCGTACTGTAAACCTATTTAAAATATTCTTAGATTTTGGGCATAAATATGCACATTATGTTGGTGACCAAATTGTCCTCTATGTATTGAATGTAGGAATAATCTTTTTCAACACGAAGCAATAACAATATTAATCAGTCCATGTTGAGAACCCAATCCGTGCGTGACTGTCCAGATTACTGTGGCAAGCAGTGTTTAATTACTGCAAAATGAGAACTGACTTTTAATTTGTATAGAGGAATAATCACAATTCATGTGTAACACTTACCGTTTATTAATTAATTAATTATTATTTATTTACAACCAGTTCAATGATATTAGTACGTCTTTTGTGTCTGGCGAAAATGTAATTTAAAATTAAAATTTAAAATAAAAAGCCACTACAGATCCATCAGAAATTTAAATTTTTACATACAGTTTGCACTAATGTAAAATATCTCATTTTAAACATTCGAATTTAGATTAATTGAAGTGCACATTACCAACTGTTTCATTTTGGATTTGACCATACAGTATGAATGACTGACTTCTGACATTGTTATAAAAGCTTGCTGGTCATTGGTTCCTCCTACTAATGATTTAATCTCCAATCTTGAGAATTTCTTATTAACTTCTTAACTATCCATCACACCTAATAAGAATTCTGGCATTTAAAGCCACAATAATTTCATTTGTGCTGGTTTTAAATGTTTTAAAAAATATCTTAGATTTGTCTTTTATGAAAAGGTACTTAACAGTGTCTTGAATGGACTCATTGGTAGTTACAAATATTTACAATTAACATTATATTTACAGATTAATGATATACTGCAGATATAAAAAGTGGATATTTCCACTAGTGACAATTCAGTTAAAACAGTAGATATAGTTACATCTATGTAAAAATCTGTGGTATGTGGAATTACAATTCTCACTAAATGCTAATGCTACACTGACATGGGTTAACAATTAATTACAACTATAATAGGAAGCTGAATGGAAGGTTCCTCCACTATCACATTTGAAGCCATGTGCTCATTGACAACAGTTAAACTCGAATATAGAAGGGAATGGATCGAACTGAGCAACATTTGTAACTTTTATTGCAGTGCACTTGTATTAACCTTGTCCTTTTTGTGATGACTGTAATGAGTGACCTACAGCAGACAACGTACTTTGTTTCGCATTGAGCTAGCATTGCGTACTAGTCATGTTTTTCTTTTTTGTCAGTTTCTCTGTAAGACGATCCTCAGACTATTAGCAGCTCGTCTCTGTCGAACTGACGTTTGCCGAGAGTCTTACAATGTTCCACGAAAGACCTAAAGTCTGATATCGTTGTTTATTTGGACCTTTCTTTGGCAAGCTCTCCAACTTGATTAGTACTTCGACAAAAACAGGCGCAATGGAAAGGTCAGCCAGTTAAGCCTCTAGACACAGACAGGCGCTGCTGGAATTACATGTAAGACAAACATGTTTTGCTGCATGTGGAACATTGTAGTGATTAGGACTCAAGACACAAAGTTTGTGTCATACACAATATGTGCAGTGAATGCTGGGTGGCACACTCGTGAGGCTGTGACTAGTGTGCAATGAGGAACAATAATTAGAATAAGAGTAAAAATAAGAATTAGAAAAAGAAATCTAAAGTATAACAATTATAAGATAACAATATATATATAAAGACATGTAATATAGTATTAAGTATTCAAATGCTTAAGTTTATGATGGCTGCTTGCCGAGGTGAGATGTGCTATTTTTCAGTATATAAAAATGTAAAGACTGAGCTCATTTCCAGTTAAATAAGAACGAACATGTATGAAATTCACTGAATTCTGGATTCTTTTCTATTTTTTGGGAGCTTGCCTAAGATTGAGCCAAACATGCTAAGATATATGGTGTCCAAAAAAACCATTTAACTGGCACTATATCTAGAATTAATGTTCTATCAAGTGATATACTAAATTGTTTCACTTTGTTAAAACCTTTTTTTAAAACTTGCCACAGTAATGACAGTATTATAGACATTTTGACGATGATTGAAGATTTTTACTACATTTGCGAATATGAACAGTCAAAATTAACTGTATATTTAAACATAATTGTACAAGCAGGAGAATGACAGCCAGGTCAAAATGAATGATCAATGTTTAATTTATATAATCTGTCTGAATGAACAGTTAAAAAGGGCTTACCATGGGATTACTGACTGCATTAATGTTATAAGTGTGAGTGTGTGACAAGTAGATGTGGTCAACATGCAACAGCTGGTAAGAGGCAGGCCCTGTGAGGCCAATCTGCTTGCAAAGGTGGCTTGATACCAGTTTAACTTTTCGATGAGGTGATGTCCTCGCCACGGGCTAATCTTGTTCGGAGTTTCTTAAACGACTCTCTGCAAACTGTTAAGCGTTCCTCAGACAGAGTTTAACGCCTGTCAATACTGAAACAAGCTGTTGTCTGAGCGGCTGGTATTAATGCCGATGGTTTTTCCCAGTGAGGTTTTACACCTTTAACGATCTTTCCGTAAGCTTGTAAAACATTTTTAAAATCATATAGTTTTATTAAAATAAATGCAGAATTTCTTTCTTAATCTTTTTCCTTCAGCTAAAATGTATGGTTTTGTAGAGAAGCATGTGCAGTACAAAAACATTAAGTTTATCGTTATTTATTTCTAAAAAATGTGACAGATGCTCCAGCTAAATTGACTGTTTGCTCTTACAGTACATATATTTATGGAAACATAATTACATATACACATGTATTCATTACTTATTTAGATTTTTTTTTTTGTATAAATTCAGGCATTGAACAAGGTATTTACTATTATTATAGTATTTATTTAATTGATGAATTGGTATGCTTTAATATTTTCCTTTTACAGCTAACATTAAATACATCTGCACATTAAGCTGTGATGCTTGATTTAAGATGAATTTGTATTTAACATGATGGTATGGACAAAACATTCAAGATCAATATAAGACTATCATATTCAATATTTTCAGAAGCACCTTGTAACCACAATGCATCACTTTATTACATAAAAACAAGCACATACATTTTAGTTGCGCAATCCACAATATATTTTGGATAATTGAAATATTTCCCTACTTACCCCAATCATCTTTGTCTCTTTAACCTTGCTCTAATAAAAAAGGTGTTGGAATAGTATTATCTGGAAGAATAGTTCACACTTCCTGTGTGAAGTCATGCTGAGTAAGTAAAAGTCTTGTCTCCAGCAAATGACTCCAGGTAATTCCTGACAAACAGTTGACGTAAACCACAAGGCCTTTCTATTTTAGATAACAACAAACTTCTTCATGCTACTACTTTACAATAACCTCTCCTTGCCTTGCAAACAGGGACACAGTCTCTCTGTCGATGGTACTTCAACACAGTGGCCCTGCAGCAGGGTTTTGCACATATATATTCCCTCCCTGACCGATTACTTGAGGCCTTGGGGGTTCAAAGCCGGTCATGAACAATTTCTGGATGAGAGGAATCTCTTTTAACCCGGGCCCTCAATTGACATGATGCCCTGAGCCAAGTGTCCCCGGCTACTCTGTGTTACCTGAGGAGGGCACATTAGTTGGTGAACCTTTCCCCTTAAAGTTCAGGGTAAGCTCAGGGGAACAGCAGAAGGCTCCCATCCGTAAAGGTTAAAGTTTGAGAGGATTATCCTGCACTTTGGAATAAATCTACTTCAGATTCTGCTCTTCTTTTTACCTTCATTCATTTAAACTCACTCTCTCACTGCTTTTCCTAAAAAGCTCAAAAAGGATGGTTTGAGCTTTATGTTGGTAGAACTGTACACATTCACTGAGTGCTTGCAAAATAATCTAATCTCACTTATTACTGTGAATCTTGTAGTCATTTTCCATTAACCTGATTCTGTAACCTAAGTGGGTATTACAAATGTCGGGCCATTCAAACTGTGCATGCCATGTCCAAGTATAAGTGAGGAGGCAATGCATTCCCAAGTGCTTTAAAACCTGCCCGGACCCATCAGGGGGGATTTAGCCGTTCAAGGTCAAGCAACGTAGGTGCAACTCCAAGTTACTGTAAAAGTTCCTTCCTCAAAATCCTTCGTGTCATTGACATCATGGCAATTCCGACAAATAAAGGGAGGACAAAAATATAATCATAGTTTCGTATATGTTCCAGACCAAATGGACTTAAAACTGAGTGTTGATGAACATATTGTTAAGGCCAGTTCAGACCAAAGATTCACGACGAGACAAAACCGTTTTAGAACGTTGCAGGAAAAGTTGCAGCGGTGTGAACTGTCCTGTCTCAGCTCAACTCATGCCGGCTGATGGCGTCGCCTGTGACTCAGCTTGTCAAGTCGCCAGCGGCTGGTTTTAGAACGAAAAGCACATCACCTGTTTGAACAGCCAACCAGCTCGTAGCAAAGTCAGCTGGTCATCTCGACCCTCTCGTTTTTTTATGTTTTCGCCGTTTCATCAACACTAGAAATGCAACTGTAGCAAGTAACTCACTATCACTATCCTCATTCATATTTTAAGATGCTACAAATTATATCCAGCTACAAAAAAGACTTAAAAGCTGGTAGTTAGAACGGAAATACTGAGAGTCGTTGCTATGGAAACGATACACTGCCTCGTCTAGCCGCATTGGTGTAAACTGGCAGGTTTCAGAACGTTGCAGACCGGCACATTGCAAGTTTCAACTTGCCTGTAAGGCAGCTATTAGAAAGATAATAAACATGGACTATGCTATAGCCTGGCATTACAAAGTAGGGAGGATGATTCCACCTCACGATTTACATCCAATGCCAATGTTCAGTGCCACTGCAGGAAGTAAAGCAAATAATGCTCACCTTTTTACCAACCATAATAATGATCTTTACCTAACCTTAAAAGTGTTTTAGTTGCCCAACCCCAACCATATCCTGTACAAAGTAAAATACTGTAAAAATTGTTGTCGCTAATTTGCAATCCAGGGTTTAGCAGAATCGCATATTAACGGTTGAGAAAAGACCCATGGATCAGCTGCATCTCTTAAATTCATGGGTATATAGAGGGTTATACCTATCGTGATAGTAGACCATTTGGTAAAACAATTGCAAATGAGGAAAGCCTGCTGTATTTTTGCTCTGAAAACGGTGGAAGCATATGGTCTAAATCAGAGGTTTTCAAAGTGGGAGGTGGGCCTCCCCAGGGGGACTCCAAAAAGTTTCAGGGGAGGCAATGAATGGAAGTGAAAACAAATTACATTAGTTA
Source organism: Maccullochella peelii (assembly GCA_002120245.1). Classification (NCBI taxonomy): domain Eukaryota; kingdom Metazoa; phylum Chordata; class Actinopteri; order Centrarchiformes; family Percichthyidae; genus Maccullochella; species Maccullochella peelii. Next base: position 41,187 of record LKNJ01000954.1, read on the forward strand.
TCAAAAGGAGATCACATTGAATAGCCTAAATGTGTGTGATTTGGTTAAAGTGATTGTTTAGGGATACTGTAGTTTTTGGGGAATTGTACAGTTTTTTCCCAGAGTCAGAAACTAATTAATCTAATAGAAAGTAAGTCTAGAAACTAAGCAAGCTGCTTCTTCATATTTTCTTGATGTTTTATTGTTCAAGGATATATTGAAAAACATTAGGTTTGCAGTGAGAAAGACAGAAAATATAGATTATGTTCTGTAACATCTCGTGAATAAAAACTTTTTAATAGCTATAGACTCATTCTACAAGTGACTCCGGTGATTGTCACAAACAATTCATCAGGACTGCTTTTGTTCCCCTCAGCTCATTAAGAAGTCTGCAAACAAGCCACTGCTGAGATTGAGATGTAATGAGGGAATCATCACGGCAGACATTTCTAGAGGCAAACATTATTGAATGTGATTTCCCCTGAGACACAGAGAATTCAATTCCAACACCATGAACAAAGCTGACAAAACCACTCTATTTCTGGTTGAACAAGATGCAAGAAAACGGATGAAACTCTAAATTCGGGGGCGTGGAACAAAGAAAAAGAAAAATGTTGGAGGAAAAAAAGCAGCCTCCACAGTCTAACATTACACGGCTCAGTTTGAATTTGTGTATCCGAACAAGTGTCTCCTTTAGCTGAACAGCTGAGAGACAGACTGTTGAGGTGATGTCATCTAGAGACAAACGGCAGCTGCTTGAAGACTTGATTTGTGCAGCACAGTCCTTTCCCATTAAGATACAACATGTTTCAACACTATAACATTAAGGTCACTGATCCAATGACAGCGGACCATCTCCAAAGACAGTCACAGGATGACATCATCAGTTAGTACCACCAAGAACCATGCTAACATATTATCTTCTCATAAAAAACTCTGATGTGCATGTGTTGTGGGCCTTTCAGCTGAGTGTCATTCTATTCAGAAATCAAATACTGATTTCCGACACACACACACACACACACACACACACACACACACACACACACACACACACACACACACACAGTGTACTTCCGGGTCAGTTCAGCACCATGGAAACAACCACAACAATGGAGCGCACACTGCCAAGCTCTGATTTAATGTTTTTATATTTGAGGCCAATCTCAAAATAAAATGTTGTGTTGTGGTTGTTTCCATGGTGCCGAACTGACCCGGAAGTACGTTGACCTAAGAAAAAGTTATGTGAGATCTCGCAAAAGTACGTCTGTTAATTTTTAGATTTTTCCCCCTCCATGTCCCTTCCCGGGCTATTTGTGCGTATAAATAGTGAAACAACTGTTCTATATATACCCCCACCCATACACCCCCAACACTATGATCATACACCCCCCACCCCCCACCCACATACATACACTCACACATGGACTATGCTTTTACAGTATGTTAGGATGTTATTTATTTATGTTTTAACTTTTTATGCTGTATTATGTATTGTGATGATTGTTGGAGCAGGTGATGCAAGACACATTTCCATCTGAACGGACAATATAGTGTAATCTTAGTAATATTTAGAGTTATTATCACTAAAAATGTGTACATTTTCTTGTATTTTGGGTTCCTGGCAGCTTTATACTTTGTTAAATGGACAAATTGAGAAGTCAGACTTATAGCTGAAGGATACCGTGCATGTGGGGGTAAGGAGGGTTTAAAAGGTGCTAAACAAAGACAACATTTTTGAATACAAACATGAAACCAAACTGAAGCTGGACTCCAGAGGAATAAAAATGAAATGATTATTTTTAAAATTTATTTGAAGTGTAATATGTGTGTATAAGTGTAATATTTGCAACAGAACCTTGACCATGCACAGATATGTCATAAGCAGACATCATTAGTCTGCAAAGAACCCTATCCGTGATGAGACATTATGAGTCCTCCACAGTTCTGTCTCAGTATCACTGGAAGCTCACAAAGACATCTGTGACACTGAAACTAAAGGTCATTAGACTGCTGTAAGACTTCTGCAAACTAACAGCTTCCTAAACATCCTCACATAAACTCATTTCACTTTTGCAATGCCGCATTACAGGTTCATAGTGATTCAAAATTGCTCTTGTTTTTCAGGTGCAGGTGTGATACATGTAGTGCATCCATCAAAAAGGTCGCACCAGGCTGAAGCCAGTTTGTGCCTGAGCGTCTGCAAGGTGCGTTTCTCTTTCATTTGCATCTGCATTTAAGGGGATCACAACAATAATAGGTGGAGACATGTTACCGAAGATTGATTATGCTGCTCGGCAATTGCTGCTGTTGTTGTTATCTTTGGACTTATTATTACTATTACTACTATCACATTGCTATTACTTTTATTTGTATTAACATTAATACTATTTCCACTACTGCTGCTTTACATCTGTATGTAGAACTGAACCGTGCTGTGCTACTGCATGTTCACTTTCCTCATGCTCTCTCTCTCTCTCTCTCTCTCTCTCTCTCTCTCTCTCTCNTGGAATCAACTTCCCGTTTGTGTACGGGAGGCAGATACCCTCCTCACATTTAAGAGTAGACTTAAGACTTTCCTCTTTGATAAAGCTTATAGTAGGGCAGACTCAGGTGAGCCCTGAGCCCCTGCCTTAGTTTTGCTGCTAAGAGGCCTAGACAGGCCCTTAGCTATGCTGCTATAGGCCTAGACTGTCGGGAGGCTTCCTACGATGCACTGAGCTCCTCTCTCCTCCTCTCCCTCTCCATCTGTACGTACTCTTATCACATTAAGGCCTGTTACTAACTCAACTGCTTCCCTTTCTCTCCTCTTTCTATCTATCCTTCTGCTGCTCTCTCTCCTCTTTTTCGCTTTCCTTCTATTGCTTTCTCCGAGTATTTTCTGCCTTGGGAGTTGCGGAGTCTTGACCTGTGGTTGCAGAGCTGCTGCTCGGCAGTTGCTGCTGTTGTTATCTTTGGACTTATTACTACTATTACTACTATCACGTTGCTATTACTTTTATTTGTATTAACATTAATACTATTTCCAATACTGCTATTTTACATCTGTATGTAGAACCGAACTGCACTGTGCAAGTGTATGTTCACTTTCCTCATGCTCTCTCGCTCTCTCTCTCTCCCTCCCCTCTCTCTCAACCCAACCGGTCGAGGCAGATGACCGCCCACCCAGAGCCTGGTTCTGCTCGAGGTTTCTTCCTGTTAAAAGGGAGTTTTTCCTTGCCACTGTTGCTTGTGCTTGCTCTTGGTGGGAATTGTTGGGTCTCTGTACACATAAGGAGTCGGTCTAGACCTGCTCTTTATGACAAAGTGCCCTGAAATAACGTTGTTATGATATGGCGCTATATAAATAAAACTGAATTGAATTGAATTGAATCATGTGCTTTGTTGGATTTACTAAGGAAACGTTGGTTTTGCAAAGAAAATTCTCCCCTTGTGAAAAACTGCTGTAATGGCGCAGATGGGTTTTACACAAGCCACAAGAGGGCGGGAATTAGTATATATCTACAAAGCAATTCTTAAAAAGTATATTTTACAAAGAGTGAGCATTTGGCTGCATTAACCTAAGTATTAGCGAGATATCTGCCATACTGACACCATCTCCACCTCCACACTGAGCTGCTGCACCTGCAGCTCGTGCACATTGGTGCCAAGCCATTTTCTTAGTAAAACTTTGCTCTGTCTGGTAGCTCTTTTCTAGCAGAAAATGCTAGAAGAATGATGCTCGCTCTGTTACCAAGTTTGTTTCAGATAAAGAGAAGAACACCGGATAGTTAGCAGGAACAACAATGAGCAAAAAGGTGGACAACACCATCAGGAACATAATCAACAGGAAATCCTTTGCGTACAGCCCACACTGTTTGACTATTCTCTCAGGGGTGCAGAGCAAAAACACTGTAGTGATGCAGAGGACCAGAGGTTCTCTGTACTGTGGCATTGATTAACAATGCTACTACCGCTGGAGAACTGTGCAATTTCAATCAAAGTCACATTGAAGTCAGTGTGTTTAGTTTACTAATCTACTGCAGGGACCTAGAGGACAAGATGTGATGGAAACAGTGTCCAGACATGCCCTCATATAAACAAACACTTCACAACCCTCTAAACTCAACAAATGTGAGCTGTAAAATGTGAATTTAGGCACTTTAAACTGTACTGAGACTGTCATACTTTCATGTGAGGACTAGAGATGAGTCTGGTCTATTCACAGCAGCCCAGGCCTTTAGGAAAAGGTCATGTGAAGCTGTAACAACACTGACTGAAGTGTCCTTGAACACACCAGCAATCAGTGCAGAGTATAACAGTCACATGAAAAGCTCTGCAGGAACTTTTAGTGATAGCGGTGGAAACAGAGATATGGGAGGAAGGGGAAAGTCTCCACTGCATGCCTACAGACCCACTAGTGATCAGTTAGTAATTAACTGGGGAGTCAAACATGTGGCAAAGCAAATTAGTTAGTTAGCAATAAACTGTAGAGGCTACTCTGTGATAATTTTTCAACCAGTTTCTCTCAACAGACACTTCAGTCCTTTAGCCTGGGAGGACACCACTGTTTTTTTTTTAGATTTAGCTTAATTTTCCTTCCACATATCATCTTGATAATATACAGTGAATGCTTACAACATGTTACAGCCAGACTGCTACAGGATATAATCATTTAACACCTGCATGTATTTTTTACATACTTGTCATTGAAATGCATCTGTGGCAAACAATTTAAAATCTGGTTTGTCACTCCAAAATGCACATTTCTATGCACGCCATGTTGGGTTTAATGTTTGCTGCGCCTTTCATTTTGTTGTATTTGTGGATGTATTTGTGTTCCCATAGCTCCTACATATAAGAGGATCGTGAACATGTGTCTCTGATCATGTCTCTAGTTTTTCTTTTGCTGGTGTTTGTCAGTGATTATGTTAGCATGTTATGTTGTAGCAAATGAAAGAGATCATTTGTCCTTGATCCTGAAGACCACACCATAGTGGACATGTTGCAGTACTTTGCACATAAGTCTTTTCCAGGTTGTTTACAACTATAACATTAACAGAAATTTCGGTAACGCTTTAATTTACGGATCCTTTATTTTGTAATAATTTCCTATCCTGGAAAGACTGTAATTTGGTAGTTATTATAAGGAAACCAGAGACAGTTATGAGACTGAGTTATTGAAGTTACTTGAGTTGTTTGTGTTCCTTAAACGAACTGCTCAATTTAATCACAAGTACATTTGAATTCATTATTCATTAATTATTGGACTTTATTCTTCATATATGTTGAATTGTATGCTTGCCTAGGGAAGAACATTGCTGCCACGCCAGAAAAAGAAAAACGGATCAGTATCATGTTATGATGGTTTTCACGCTAAAACAAGATATTTTCACCTGATTTCAACATACAAACTTATCACGTTATAACAAGAAACTTATCACCTTATAAAAAGATAAACAGTATTTTGTTATAACAATAAACCTTTCATACTATATGTGATACTGATCTGTTTTTATTTTTTTGGCGTGGCAGCAATATGCTTCCGTACTTGAATGTAGGCAAATTTGACAGTTTTGCATGTTGAGCTGACCTGTTTTGCACTGACTACAATACTCTTACTCTAGCTTGTTATTTAATTGAAATTAATTCATTCAAAGTGTAACAACTAAACTCTGTCTCTAGTTTCTGTATAATTAGTGCCAAATTATGTACATAATCCTTTCCAGGAAAAGTCTTACAAATTCATTAGGAACTCACAGACCCGTAAAATAAAGTGTTACTGTGAAGTTGCTAAACATGAGGACATCCCCTCAGTTTATTACTAATAATATCAGAAAGTTCTTAATTCTACTAATGTAAGTCTATTTGCTCAGACAGACACCATTAATCTATAACTTAATGACATCATAACTAAATGAGTTATCTTTTATTTTGCATTAAAAAGATATATTTTTTATATTGTTTTTCATTTATTTGCAGGTCTTTATATTTTTATACCAACCAAGACAACCTTAGATCCACTACCATAGGTAAAATGAATACAATAAAAATAAACGACATGACTTGTTTGTGTCTGCAGCTAGTCTGTCATATAGCCACACAAAAAGGTATTTCAATTAGATTTCAGTAAAACATTCCCCAGGACCTTGGTTAATTCATATTAAGGTAATGGATTATGATTTTTGTTGGAGAGAGAAAGCCCCGAACATGTGAAAAAGAAGAGAAAACATTTTTTATTTTCTAATTTTCTCCAAATGAGTACTTACCCGAGTTATCAGATCTAAACAGAATCAATCATGTCATTCAAGGCCTTTCACAACATTTAAAGCAAAATCTGAAGGAGGTTAAATCTGAAGCAGCTCCTCAGTTTTTAGAGAAAAACTGACAGAGAGGAGGAAAAGCAGAGCTGAGAGGGAGGATAAATATTACCATTTTGAATGGCCTCATCTTTCCAGCGGGGGGAGCATTTTTCTGCTGGCTCTAAAATAGATGGGAGAGGCACTTTAAAAAAAAAGCTACTTGCTCAGTGAAACAGACTGACGCTCCTCTGAGTTTCACATCAAATCAAAAGGAATCAACAGTCAGATGCTAATAAAACAGCAGGTTAATGTGCATCAGAAACATCACTTTATCACAGTATGTTGTTGCTGGTCTGGTGTTCCAGTGAGTGAGGGCATCAGGTTTGTTTCCTCATGTGATACATGAGGAAACAAACCATGATCACTATGCTGAGATCGATATGTAGGACTGACTAAATCCACACATGACAGCCAATTTGCCCTATGTTATGCTATCTATGTTGAGTAAACAAACACATAAGTGGCGCAGACTGTCTGTTCAATGTATGGGGCAACCTGTCTGTAGAGAGCAACACGTACATCTAGCACAGGATGAGCCAGGGGGTTCAACAAGTCCTTTAATGGCTTTTTAGGTGCGCAAGTCTACTTTCCTAGTGTGCACTGAATGAGTGGTAAGACATTTATTAAGGTTAAGGGTGTGGAAAAGGTGGTACATTGGTGCACAGTGGTTTTTTCCTCTCAAATCTTTAGTAAATTAAAGAACAAAGCATTTCATTTCTGTTCAGTAAGAAGTTGTGTTTGAATATAACTCTGAGACTAGACTCATGGTTTATAGATGTCGATTTTTTACCAATTTTGGCTAAAAATACTATCTCTTAAAAAGGAGAAGACTGATTTAAAGACACAAAAGACACTGCTGACTGCATTTTACAGCAAACGGGGTCCTCTGGTGGTGAGGACAGCTCATCACTAACCAAGGCCCTCTACACATGATGGTGGTACAAGCTGTGCACCATGTCAAGCTGGAATTATGTCCTGTGAACCTACAAAGCGAAGTGTGTTATGGGTAACCGCAAGTAGGAGAACCTTGTATAGGAGTTGATGCGCACACCTCCCAAATCCCAACAACCCGCTCTGTGGTCCTGCATGTCAAGCAAACTGATAGTTTTTTTCTGACGGGAGACGAAAACAAGTTGTGTGTACAAGTATAAAGGAAACAGCCATGTGAATGTCTCTGAACGACCATCATGCACATTCACCTACATGCCTGTAGAAGCATGTTTCAGCCTTATGAAGGTGCGCAGTGTCCAGTGCAGAATTGAGGACCTAGCGTAGGTTTTCGCCACCAACATGTCCCAGGTAGCAAGAAAGCACCCTTGTTTACTATCTGCCAATAACAAATCTGGCAGTGCCATGTGACTGCTGACATCCTGGCATGCTGTAGTCTTTATGCCAAGATTTTGTTATGATGAAAGAAATCCTAAACACAGAAAATTAGCTTTTTGTCCATGGCTTTCATGCTACGCCATGCACAGCTGCCATCTCAATGGTTGTGCACAGACAGGTCAAAGTCAAGCTCAAAAGTTCACTCTTGGCCTTGCAGTTGGCTATGTCCAGTCTGGAGCTTTTGACCATATTGCATGATCTTCATCAGCAGATTGAGCCTTCTCAAGGTTCAAACGTCATTGAGTCTGAGCACCTCTAGAACTCATCCATGTTGGCTTAAAAGGAGCGTGACAGCTCATTCTAGACCTTGGAAACAGCAGTTGATGAAACAATCTCAAGGTCCAGAGGTCAAAGTTGAAACTGCATTGACGTGTGCAATCTAAACCTAAGGTTGCACTGCTGCAAGGTTAGGCCTCTTCGCTCTCTCCGTAGAAGGACAATGACTCGCGCCGGCACAAAGTGATTCTGCCACTGATCATGTGTAGAGGGTCTAATTAGATTTTCAGCTGTCATTGTCAGATTTAATGCATTTAAGTTTGAAAAATAAAAAAAACACAAAATGATAATGTTGCTGGTTTAGTCTGCTTTCTGTTGCTGACAAGAATATAATTCAGGGGAAACGTGGAGTACTTGTTTTGGCCTGAAAGGTCAAATTGAGATTTAGTGAATAATGGCTTAAATACCAGCTATCAGCAACTTTAAAATACAGCAAATTTAAAGTATAGCTGTACTATATGGTTACACTATAAACCTTGTTTGGAATGAACCTGGAGGTATGAGGCTGTGAGTGTGTGTTGGGGTAATCAGGCCAGACATCTTACCTGACATACTGGTGGGGTTCAAGGCCAAGAAGTCATCCTCAGAGCCTCCTCAGACATCTGGGTACCTACCTAGCTGAACACAGAGCCAAGAAACCATCAATCACTTTGTGTATCACTTATATAATAGCTGACAATAACAGCATAGCTCCCAGCTTGTCCATCCCTGCTGTGCCATTTTAATAACTAAAATCGACTGTAAAGAGGAAAAAGAGTCACTAATTTGATGTAATCGGCTTCTTCTCTTGATAAAACAGGTTGAAGGAGGTGTCCGATGCGTCTGTTTGCATATCAGGGGACACTCAAGGATGTCGGTATCACTGTGCTGTCGGTTTATCAAAGGAAATCTTGTACACAGACTGTTCAGATGTTATGGCCCTCGTGACATTTTTGCCACTGTGTAGGGTGACATCTAGTGGTCAAACATGGAAAACCACTTTACACAACCTCTCAACAATTTTTAGAAGTGTCAAGTCTGAGGTGTTGATTGCAGAATTTTTATTCTCAAGATTTGATTGTTTGTTTTTCTCCATCACATACTCAGTGTGATAATAAAGTAACAAACACATTAAAAGCATAATATGTTACAGCCATAGCAGTGTGTGTTCATCTTTAATCAGACAGCTGAGTTGAGATAATGCAGAGTGAAGTTTGAAGGTGTTGCGGAGACACGTGATCATTCAATGCTGGAGTTGCATATATGAAGTGCCTCAGAAAAACTACCTGATAGGAAACTATGCATTTTCACATACACACTGAGTATGGTCACGTGCACACTAGTATGTTGGGGTTGATTCTAATCCTGGCTTTGATCATTTCAGGACATGGTATTTACATGGATTATAGAGAAACCTAGTTACTCATGTCCATGTTTACATGATTCCTACATCATCATCACTTTCTGTCATTTCTGTCCTGACTAAATTACCTCAATAGTTTCGGGTGACCCCAATTTGGTTTATATATTTACCTCCACTACCTCTCCTGGATTTGGCTTCTCAATAAGACCATTAGTGGGAGACGAAAGCAACAATACAACTCATGTCCCAGGCAGTGTGGCCTGGGGCGTCCAGTGGGACAACCTTGAAATAGAGTTGCCAATTTAGCGACAAATGTAGTCACTTTAGCAGTGGGGGAATGCAGCAGATTCATCACAGTGCAACCAGACTTAAAGGTATTAATAAGGTGTTTGATAAAACTCTGGCCTGACCCAGCTATCCTGTCCTGGTTCCATTCTGGCACCTCTTCATCCCCGGGGGCCCAACCAGAGATGTCCCCTTGGAGCCTTTATTTTACACTATATACAGTGGGGCAAAAAAGTATTTAGTCAGCCACCAATTGTGCAAGTTCTCCCACTTAAAAAGATGAGGGAGGCCTGTAATTTTCATCATAGGTACACTTCAACTATGAGAGACAGAATGGGGGGAAAGAATCCAGGAAATCACATTGTAGGATTTTTTATGAATTAATTGGTAAATTCCTCGGTAAAATAAGTATTTGGTCACCTGCAAACAAGCAAGATTTCTGGTTCTCACAGACCTGTAACTTCTTCTTTAAGAGGCTCCTCTATCCTCCACTCGTTACCTGTGTTAATGGCACCTGTTTGAACTCGTTATTAGTATAAAAGACACCTGTCCACAACCTCAAACAGTCAGACTCCAAACTCCACTATGGCCAAGACCAAAGAGCTGTCAAAGGACACCAGAAACAAAATTGTAGACCTGCACCAGGCTGGGAAGACTGAATCTGCAATAGGTAAGCAGCTTGGTGTGAAGAAATCAACTGTGGGAGCAATTATTAGAAAATGGAAGACATACAAGACCACTGATAATCTCCCTCGATCTGGGGCTCCACGCAAGATCTCACCCAGATAGTTGGGGACATGAAGGCTCCATAATGAGTCAATCAAACTTCAAACATAAAAGAATAATTTATCTCAGCCTCATTTCACCAGGTTACACTGGATAATACAACATCCTGCTTGAAGATAATTGAAGATATTTTGGGGAATGAAAGCCTTCAGTTAACAAGCATTTTGGAATTATCCATAAATTGTCTCTCTTGTGACGTGTATGGACACATTAGGCCTTCACACAATGACATGGTGATGAGCAGGACTGAATAAACCTGCAAAGGGCCTCAGGAGCAAAAATGAGCTGTAGGCCCCTTAATATGACACTGTTTCAAGTTGTACCAGAGAAGACCATCTGATTACATCAGGTGTATATTTGACATCTTAGCTGTTGAAGTAGTCACCTCATGTGGCAGCTGAGGGTAAATGACAGCAGACACAGTGTGACAGCATGTCAGATGTTCATTCGTTGTGTAGCAGCTAGCATTTTGTGCTGTGTAATCTAGCATAACAGAGTTTGTGTAGACTGTTTAGCAGCTAGCATTTTAATGGTGTTTGTATTAACTGTTGAAATATATTGTGTTTGAGGATGGATATTATTATTTTAGCTTAGTAATATTTGTATGTATACATTTTATATGTAGGTTTATATATATGTGTATCTATGATAGCTGTATAATGCTTAGGTTTACATATCTTATACGAGCTGTATTTTTATTGTATTCTATTCAATTCAGTTCAGTTTTATTTATATAGCGCCATATCATAACAAAGTTATNTTTGGTAAAAACTCAACTTGTCGTGTTTGGAGGAGAAAGAATGCTGAGTTGCATCCAAAGAACACCATACCTACTGTGAAGCATGGGGGTGGAAACATCATGCTTTGGGGCTGTTTTTCTGCAAAGGGACCAGGACGACTGATCCGTGTAAAGGAAAGAATGAATGGGGCCATGTATCGTGAGATTTTGAGTGAAAACCTCCTTCCATCAGCAAGGGCATTGAAGATGAGACGTGGCTGGGTCTTTCAGCATGACAATGATCCCAAACACACCGCCCGGGCAACGAAGGAGTGGCTTCGTAAGAAGCATTTCAAGGTCCTGGAGTGGCCTAGCCAGTCTCCAGATCTCAACCCCATAGAAAATCTTTGGAGGGAGTTGAAAGTCCGTGTTGCCCAGCGACAGCCCCAAAACATCACTGCTCTAGAGGAGATCTGCATGGAGGAATGGGCCAAAATACCAGCAACAGTGTGTGAAAACCTTGTGAAGACTTACAGAAAACGTTTGACCTCTGTCATTGCCAACAAAGGGTATATAACAAAGTACTGAGATGAACTTTTGTTATTGACCAAATACTTATTTTCCACCATAATTTGCAAATAAAGTCTTTAAAAATCCTACAATGTGATTTTCTGGATTTTTTTTTTTTTCTCATTCTGTCTCTCATAGTTGAAGTGTACCTATGATGAAAATTACAGGCCTCTCTCATCTTTTTAAGTGGGAGAACTTGCACAATTGGTGGCTGACTAAATACTTTTTTGCCCCACTGTATGTACACTCAGTTGCCAGTTTATCAGGTACGCCTAGCTATAAAACTATCCATCCATTCATCCATCTATCACCACTTATCCTTTAGAGGGTCGTGGGGGGCTGGAGCCGATCCCAGCTGACATTGGGTGAGAGGCTTGGGCCTGGACAAGTCACCAGTCAATTAAAGGGCTGACACATAGAGACAGACAACCATTGACGTTCAGAGTCATAGCTACAGGCAGTTCAGAGTCGCCAGTTAACCTAACCTCCATGTCTTCGGAAAAATAGTTTAGTATAACAGTCCTGTAATAAATACAATACAATAAATTCTACCTTTATGAAGGTTATGATGTTCAGTTTTTGTTGAAACTGCTTGGTGCTGTTGCATTGTGTTATACTGACAGGTGTTTCTTTTATTTCGTCAACCCCATTTATATCAATGACGATAGGCTAAATAACAGATAATAGCGGTGCGAATGCAAACAGAAAACAGCCCTTGAAGGTATGACGTTCTTGAGGGAGCCCCTCAGGGGACCGAAAAACACCTATTGTTGGGACTGTTCCTTTAAAATTCAGTTCCCATTCTAAAATATTCTAGTGTATTTATACAAGGCTTACAGTTTGAATAATATAATAATAGAAACTGAAAGTCTCTTTAGGCTAGCTCCAAGGCTTTTCCTTGAATGGTGCAGCTGCCATGATCATCCAGACTGTCTGCATTTTTCATCATGTCGAATCTAGTTATAATGGGCACAAGAACCATTTCATGACCAAAGAAAAATATGTAAAAATGGAAACTGTCTTACATTCACTGGGATGATTTCTCACTGCGACATTTGAAGATGTTTTATGTCCATTTAACCCTTGAGTAGTACTTTTTAACTATCAACAGGGTCTGCATACACAATCATTCCATCAAACCTTTTCAGACAAGAAATGCAAATAATAGTTGCACAGAGGAACAAATAAAAATGTTTTGTACCTCTGTGTCAATCCAAAGACACAAACCAATCATCTTGGAAGACATTAAATAACCTGTATCTACCCTAAAGAGTCCTAGTAAGAGGAATAATATGTATATAACATTATATGTCATGTTAATATAACACTACATGTACTCATAACATGTCCTGACCTGACCAAGCCTTTACCTGTCCTAACCATGGCACAATTATACGTGTAATGACAAGGAAAACCTCTAATCAAAGATTCTGATAAATCAACCCCATTAAAACAACCAACCACTAAGACTTCCATTTTGTAACTCAACCTGCACTGGAAAAACAGCTGGCTTGAAAAGCATTACAGGAAACTCTTCTCCGGTTTGCTGCTTTTTACCCGAGAGAGCATTTAATATCCATACAACAGCTGGGGAAGGCCTGAAAGCTGGTTCATCCATACAACAGGTTTTTAAAGCTCTAATGAGGACACACACAGACAGCTAGATGCCTAAAGATTTTCTGGCTGGAACGAAATATGAAGATTGATGGAAGTCAGTCAATGAACGGGCTATAATGTACATACATAGACGGAAGAGATAAATGATTGCAGGTCACAGTAGGAGGCTGAGACAACGAGACACAACAGATACTGAGCAAAGTGAAGGTCCTCATGGGGACATTTTTATAAATAACCTCCTATCAGATTTCTATATCATAGACAGTGGCTCCAGTGACAGTGGAGTCTATTGACTGAGCAAGCAGACTGAAGGAATACAGCTGGCTCACAGTTACACCGGATGTCGAGGGAAAATGAGTATCTCCTGATTGTTGGCTTCATAAAGCTGGTTCCATTTTGAAAAAAACCCAAACTCTCATATTTCCTTATAAATAATAAACGTTATGCCCCTCTTTTTTTAATAGAGTTGCTACATGGGAGGGTCTGTTTGTTCCCAGGTGACGGATGACGTGCCTTATGTTCTAAAACCAGCCACTGGAGACTTGACAAGCTGAGTTGCAGGCGACGCCATCAGCCGGCTTGAGTCGAGCTGAGTTCACACCGCCGAAACTTTTCCCTGCAACGCTCTAAAACGATTTTGTCTCATTGCAAATCTTTGGTCTGAACTGGCCAGCATTTCACTGGCGTGCTGTGAAAACTCCCCCCACCCCCTACTACTCCTGCCGCCCACTGGCGATTGGATCGCCTATTGGCAATCTTGAGTAACCACGATTGGACAATATAAAAATAGAAACAATTGCCCAACCCCAGTCAGGTTTCTACAAAGTTTCTTTAGCTGCTGTCAGTGGCATACAAAACCGATGTTTAAGCTACTGTATGTGTATATATCTTACATAAATGTTGCTTAGGAGTAATAGTTGACTTCTCTCCTAACGTTTTAATGTACAAAGCCTAACACTGATGATTCAGCCAGGAAAGTTTCATGCCTATCCAGGCCTTGGAAATGCTCAAACTGCCAATAGCCTAGCAGCGACTATGAACGAGACTTGAACCCTGGATGCCTGAAATACCTCCTCACAATTTATTATAATTTTGTTAATGTTGGATATTGCCAGGGCTAGAATATGTTTAATTTAACATCAGAGGAAACAGAGTTTGAGGTAAACCAAATCAAACAGTCACACCTACCAAAGGTGCTCACAGAGAGGCATTTCAGGACAACCCAATTCCATCAGATAGGAGCTCCAGAGATGGCAATTTATTTTGGAAGGGGAAAAAAAATCATCCAGCTGAGTGCTTTTTGTGGCTCTCTAATTGCCATTTCTGCACATTAGTGCCCCAAATAAACAAAAGTGACAATAATGGACTTCCACCGCAGGCATAAATTAGCTGCAGTGGCAGGGAGCAGGGTTGCTCCAGTCCACCCTTTCCCCTTTCATCGAGCTTTGGCCTTTTCTGCTTGCTCTATCAGATTTTTTTTATACTTTAAAAACAAAAAAACTAGGTTAAACTCTGTGTGGCTGTGGCTGGACAGCTAGATAACGTCACTGTTATCCAGTTCCTACTTTGGAGTGTTTGCAGGGATTTTCATTTAATACAAAATACAGGGCTTTGCCAACTTCTATACAGCTCATCTGAAGTTGGAAAAGCTATGGTTGATACTAATTTTCACTTATAATAACTGCACATGTTTCTTTATAATTCCTGTATGTGTCAGGGGCTGGTGTAATGCAAGACATGGTGGGAACAAGATCCAGCATTTTGTGCGATTATACTGAGGACAGAGGAAGCTAAACCAAGGTTATTGTACAGAAAAACTCTCATTTCTTCTCTTTTCAAGTACACACAAACAGAATCTGTCAAACTCATAGAAACCCCCCAGGGTTTCCTCCCAGTCTCTGCAAAATACAGAGCACTGCTCCAGGCATGGAGTTACGGTGTGTCTCATATTCTCTCTGCTTGTACTTTATGTGCACGCATTGATTTCTACCCTCGACTTCCCTGGAGCAGACAGGAGCCCAAATGGAGCCCTAAAACCCACATTTTTTCTTTATGAGAAAGTGCTGAGCTATGCTGCTGAGCAATTTAAACTACAGCCTGGTGTTTATTCTGTGACAGTGAAAGTTATGCGTCATGGTGTGTACAGACAGAGTGGTGTGTGTGTGTGCATGTTTGTGCATGAGCTAACATGCTGCAGCCATCAAGCTGGCCTTCAACAATATCACAACCAGACACTGCTAGCTTTCTTTATACACCTGCCCAGCTTCAGTCCCATTAGTACTGGTGCTAGCATTGTCAGCTGTATAAGTTATGTTAAACAGCTTCATCCAAAGTACCTACTCAGATTTTTTTCCAGATAATCATATATAGAAAACTTAGAGATGTTTAATATATGATGACACTGAAAACGCTTTTTGATAAATTCGGACCCTAAAGGTAAACCTTTGATAATCCGTTCAATAGGAAAATATTTGCGTCTAATAACCATGTAAATGCTTAATCCGACCATTTCTCTCTGGTTGGAATAAATATATTCTTTCTGCGCATGTTTGCTCCACGTGGGGGAACGAGTTTCCGGGAGGGACTGAAACATGGCGGCAGCAAAACTAAACTGGTCTGTGAGACCTTAAAAGATTTAAGGATTGTTGAACGCCTCGATGGTTGAAAGGCTCGAAACGAGTTGTTCAAACAAGTGTTTGAAAAGATCAGACGCTTCACAGCAGGCAGAACCACTTTTTATTACTGAGAAAATAGACTAAATGATTGGTTCAGATGGGGTTTTTTTGTGTTGAATTCAAAGCACAGTGGACAGCTGATTTGTTTTGCTTTGATTGGACTTTAAATGCGTGAGCCAGCAGGGACAAAGCTTGAGAAAAGGCAAAAGCCAAAACACTAAGTGCGTCAGTCAAGTGGTCAAGAAGTCAGTGGATCAGTTTGGTATGAACTGTCCTTGACACTGATGATAAAACAGTTCCACTTAGGAGACTCAAGGGGTCACCAAAGTCATCAAGTTTCAGATTGTAAATGGAGTTATAGCTTTCTGTCAGATTTTAGCCACAACTGGAACCAAATCGAAACCTTTTGATCTGTAGCCACGAAGTTAAATTGTTAACCATAGTCACGCTCCTCGTTCCTTTCACAGCTTTCACATCGTACAACTACAAACACCCGGGAGACTCTGTGCTAGGAAGTCAGGTGCAGTCATGGGTCTGCACTCTTCAGTCTTGTGGGTGTGTTTTCTGCCTCTGGTAGGAGACGGAGCAGTGCTCTGTAGGCTGTGGGTGAGCACTTCCTCCTCTACACTGGGACACACACAATTTCTCCACCACAACAGCTACCACATCCTGCATGACGCAAGGTAAAGGAACACCATGTACTACGCACTGCAAAACAAAGACAAGAAATGTAAACTCACCAGCACGCCTTCATTAAATGTATTACCTTGCCTACTGAAAAGCATTATGCAACCTCGATGAATGCTATGTACTATGCGTTTAATATCACATATAGTAATAGAAATAACACTTGTTAAAGCTATGTTAAAGCTATGAGATTGTGTACTGCTTACTACTGCTGACCTTCATAACCATGTGTTTAAATTTTAACTTCATGGAAGTACCTCTTTAATTTCTTTCATAAGGCTGTTTGTGCACTGATAACAGACTTTAAGGAATTCATTAGACCTTGGAAAAACATATAATTCAGTCAGGACCACTTTAGTCAAAGAAAACTTAATTTTCATCTGCATTAGTTATATGTGGCGGTATGGCTCTGTTGTGGGAGCTCCCTGCCCTTCCACGTGCACATGTGGAAAGCCTAAGACAGGGAGAGCAAACCTCCCTGCCCCTCCATGTGAATACATGGAAAGCTTGAGGCGGGGAGAGCAGCAGCAAAGACCCCCCCAGGGTACAGAACAGAGCAGGCATCAATGACAACAAAAAACGACATTGATTAAGTCAGACATAGCATGAAAAGGAGGAGCTGGGGTGGAGACGGGTTGCAAAGCGGCTTGAAGAGGAAGCAGCAAGGGTAGGCAGGCTAAAGCAGCCTAAATAAGGTGCCCTGTATGAAATTTGCCAATGGGCGCATAGAAGGGAATCAGCTGATGTAGCTGGGATCGTGAGCTGAGCTTGACTTCGCGGCCTGCCTGAACTAACTCTATGCTCAATTTATAAAACCTTGCTTATTTAAGAACATTCCCATGACATGGCTTATGGTAAATTTGCTTATGTTTTTCAGAAGAAAGAAAGAGAACTTCAAGGGAAAATATGACGTAAAACTACCTCTTTTAGAGATTTTCTGGCTTTCCAAGAATTACTTCCAATTTGACTGCAACGTGTAGGTGGAGAGACTGATGATGAGATGATAATGACATGAAAGCAACCTTAAAGTCAGTGTATGATTGTTTATGGTCTTTATATTTCACTCCGAGAAACTCCAAAACCTTATGCTTTGCATGATAAGTTTTCTGCTATCAAACATAAGTCTCCGCATCATATTATCCACTCCATAAGAAAAGTGGATTCTTAACGAGCACAGTTCATCATCATGTCTTTAAATGAAAGCAGAACCATAAGTATCCCAAGCTTAATGTGGACATTGCTGGAGCAACAAAGACAGACAGTAGCTTATACAAAAAAATCATTGTGAAAGCGTACACTCAGAAGCCTGGGGTAAGGCAGGAAACAGGAAATAGGCCCCTAATGGGGTACATGCTGTACTTTTCCTCATTGCTAGCATCTAAAGAACAGATTAACTGATTATTGCAAACCAGTTCTTGATACCTACAGGACAATGAGAATAGCTGTTTTAATGTTTTTTATAGCTTTTCTACACAAAACTACAGCTGATCTGAGGTGAAAGACAAGGATGCTGCAGATACTCTGCCACAACAGTGTTTAAACATACAGATGAAGACCTTCAGCTGACTATTAGCTTAGCATGCCTGTTATTAGTTGGCTTTACATGCTTTCTTCAAATTCTTCAGTTGTACCCTGTAAAACCTCT
This sequence comes from Maccullochella peelii, assembly GCA_002120245.1. Lineage (NCBI taxonomy): Eukaryota > Metazoa > Chordata > Actinopteri > Centrarchiformes > Percichthyidae > Maccullochella > Maccullochella peelii. The sequence goes on from LKNJ01000954.1 coordinate 59,494, forward strand.
TGCCAACAATATGGGTGCAGCAGATCTCCAAGAGGAGAAGCACAACACTACAACAAGTCATCAAAATAAGGCACACGCTTGAGGCATGAAAGAAATCAACATTCTTTGAGTCTGACATAGAGTTAATGAAAAACACATTTGTATCAACCACTCCTCCACTCTTAAACCAGACCAAAGTGCATTTTGCTGACTGTAATGTATTGTTTAGCCATCACCAAAAAGCTTCCTGTAAAACAGAAACTGTCAAACTGAGAAAGAGAAACCATTTGAATGACTGGATCAAAGGTTTCCCTCTCGCAGTGTTCATGCTCTCACATCTTCAAACGGCTTCTCACTGAACCCTTTTCTTGTAAATGCTTTACTTTGGCAATGTGGCGTTTAGTTAAAGGGGGAACACAAACGCATATACAGGGTTTCCCACACTTCTGTGTCACATCTGCGACTTTTAGAGATGCTATAAAATGAAACTTAAATTAAAACGTAACACCTACACTATAAGGCCAAAGTGTGTGGACACCACTGTGCTAGCAGGGCCACCCTCAGCATATCATAATATCACAACTATCCTTCCTGAGTTGATTCTATGTTTTAAATAACGGCATCAAAACTTAATCATTCTCTGTAGGAAAGCACAAGATACGAATGGAAATAATGTTGAAAATAAAGAGCTGTATCCTCTTTTCTGTCAGGTGGAAGTACCTCCAGTTACTCAGAGCTACCAGAGCTTCAACAACTAGTCCAATCAGAGCTCTGAGGATGTGCCAGCTGCAAAGACAAAAGCTTGTTTGTCTCTCTTCCAAAAAGCCTGTTAGTGGACCTTTGAGTTGAGATGATTTTGTCACAGAACACCAGAGCCTGATGATGTCCGCAAGAACGCTGCTGTCCCAATTGTTCATTGAAGGTGCTGCCTGCCCCCGTCTAATGAAGTTTGGACTCCCTAGCAGTGGCGTGGAGTGACTTTCCCACTAGGTGGGGCTAGTAAATCTCGAAAGGCTATCCGCCACACTGGCAGGTAAATGTTTGTACCAAAACAGTCCAGTAATAAAAAACTATGCTGAGAGTCTCTACTGTGTTTTATTATAATTTACGGGTGCGCTGCTTCTGTCCTCTGCTATCTATGTCGGTCGGAGTTTGACACACACAAACACACACACACACACACACACACACACACACACACACACACACACACTGGTCTGACCAGCTAGAAGCCTCTGGGCACGCCTGCTCACCAGGTTGGTTCAAAAACGTCTGCTCTAGATCCAGTTATTTTCGGAGTGCAGTGTCAACCAATCAGGGGCCACCAAGAAAAGCCCAACATATTACACACATACCGCTGCTGGGTGGGGAAAAGTATGTGCGAGTTACTCATCGCACGTTTCTGTAATAATGTATGATTTATGTGAGCGTAACGACTGAAATTCATACACACACAACAATAAGAAAAACACATTTTCATTAAAATATGTATTTCACAATTAGAATCGCAGAATGGACCACACGCCACCGCTCCCTAGTTCAACTTGCCAAGTTCAAAGACTCATGGATGTGAGTCCAAACTTTGTATCACTGTACTAGCTTTTCCCAGAGCGTTCGGCCATTCTTCAAGCAAATGGACCGTGCTTAGGCGTCGTCACATGACGTAAGTACAAAACTCCCTGAAGAAAGCTGTGAGATACAGTTGAAAGATTGGAAAACTAAGTAAGTAAACCTTGAGTTCAGAATATTTCATCATTAATATGTGTTCCCAAGGTTATGGAATGAGATGTTCATCAATGGGTGCAATGTTTGTGTGTCCACATGCTTTTGGCCATATAGTGTAGCTTTGTGGGCTTCAGGGAGGCGGTATTACAGTGATAAATGCCTTGAAAAGAGTTGGCAAATTTTGTTATTGACCTGTTGGTGACCTATTGAAAATCTTTGTCAGAATTTAGCAAACAATGCTGTAGAAGGTTCTACAATTCAATATTAATAAGATCGACATCAAGTGAGATTGTCCTATATGGATTGCTGAGACAGTATCTGACTGAATATGTCTTCACAATAATGTACTCAGTGGTACATTTACATTTACTCAAGAACTGTACTTAAGTACAATTTTGAGGTATTTGTACTGCTATAGTAACTAGTTACTTTGCAGATTAAGATTTAACATAAAAAAAACATATGATACGTGTATAAAATACATCACTTTGTTAAAGATTAAACCTGTGGTTCCTGAATTGTTTTGATTGTGATCCCTTACAAAAAGCCAGTGTGTAGTTGGGCTCCTTGTCACATTTCAGATTTTTTACCCTCTAAGCTTCTCACATGAGGCCCAAAGAGGTCAAATCGTTCAATATTTTTACAACAAGGCTTTGAGAAAAGACCAACAAATGGAAACAGATTTGTGTACCAGATGTTTTATTTCATTCTCTCCTCTGTCATCAATCCTCTCATGACCCCTCAGATTTATCTTGTGACCCTTTGGAAGGGCCTGACCCTTAGGTTGAGAACCACTAGATTAAACCAGCTAACTGTATATAAAGTAGTTAAAACTAGCTAACTGTAAGCAGTTAAAACTAGCTAACTGTATACAAAGAAGAACAAGCTAGCTAACTGTTAAAACTAGCTTACTGTATATAAAGTAGTTAAAACTAGCTAGCTGTGTATAAAGTAGTTAAAACTAGCTAACTGTATATAAAGTAGTTAAAACTAGCTAGCTGTATATAAAGTAGTTCAAACTAGCTCCACCTCGAGCAGCTACAACAGTAAAAAGCTGCTTACACATTGATGCATCAGTAACAATCTAATATGTCAGATAGAATCAGATATCAGTAGGACATTTTACTGCAGAACAAATACTTCTTCTGATTCTGTAAGTACAGCTTACTGATAATAGCTACTTCTGTACTTGGAGTATTTTTACCTTGCTGTATTATTACTTTTACTTATACTTCTTCCACCACTGGATGCATCTTCAAGACTTTTGCTTTGCACCACATGGACACAACACACAGCACAATGAACAAACGGCAGTACAATTTGTACAAATCAGAGGCGGTGAATGCCTGTAATAAAAACGATGGCTCTGGTTGTTTTGCAAACTTCACAAAGGGTATCAGGGCCTCATCTAAGTCTAAATGTCAGCCCTACTAACAGTCTTCAGTGGTAATCTACTCGTGCGCATTGTACATCAGCTTGCATCATGAATCAGCTATAAACAATAGTCACAGCCTTGACCAACATGCATCTTATTTGAGGTTGCATTCAGATAAGAGTCAATCTTGATCCACCGACCATTATGCCCGGAGCCCTCTAATACTTAATTTATTCACACTGTGCAACGTGATACAGGCTCATCATCATGGCAACTGGTACCACAAAAAGAACAGCAGATGGTGTTTTCATTAAAGAATTCAAGCTAATAGAAGAATCAACAGAATGACTTTGTGCTGGAGTCTCTGGTGCACTTATCATATTACATTAAGTTCTCGAGCTGCCAGGGGAAAAAACACGCAGGCCCAAAAAAGGATCGCTGATACACAGGGGCTATCTGGTGTGCTTTGGAAATGCTACAGTGTTCCTGTTACACTGTCTACAGTCATGAGCATGATCCCTCACTGGAGACTGAGAGCTGAGCATCGGGCATCGGAAGTATTACAACCAATAATCCATGCACCGCTCTAACGGCCAGCAGTGAGAACACAGGCACGACAAGTGGCTGACAGCTGGAGCTAACAATCACCTGCAGACCCATGACTGGTGTTTGGCGTCCTAGTTATAATCATTGCTTTTTAGTTTTCCCATTTCATGGAAGCCTTTTTGCTTTCATCCTGACATCTCCTCTGAGCTACACGGCCAGCCTGTTAGTTTTTAAATAATTTTAAATAAGCTGTCACATATATTTCCCTCCTTGCAACGTACTGCACACGATGCTGGTTGTGTTGAGTTGAATTTATAGGGTAACATAAGCCTTTTGCAGTGGGGCAAATGTAGCAGCTGCCTTTATTTAATGGTCAAATCAATTTCACTCATCGTTTTTTTTTGTTTCTTTTTAATTAGCTGACATTAAATCAGTCACAGTGAGATTTTGATGTATCAGCTGTTGCTGCTGAAAAAAGGCAATGGCTAGTGCTGAGTGCAGCAAGATTTTCACTGTCCCCAATGAACAGAAGAATAAGCGTATAGAGGAAATGTTTGCATGAAGGGCCTTTTATGGCCGACATTTGGCTCCAATACACCCACGTGCCCATTGATTTTTTGTATTTTTGCATTTTTGCCTTTATCAGATCGTGACAGCTGAAGAGAGACAGGAAAGGCAAAAGAGAGAGAGAGGGGATGACATGCAGCAAAGGGCCCGGGCTGAAGTCGAACCTGGGTTGCTATGGTAAGGACTCAGCTTTAGTATATGGGTACGCGCTCTAATGCCCGTTTTTCCAATAACATTTTGGAACATATCTGTGGTTACAACTGATCTGGGTCTATTTGGCTCACAGACCGTTCTGGGCTACTGTAGAAACATGGTGGTGCAACATGACGGGCTCATGGATGTATAAAGAGAACTGGATACAGCGTCGGAGATAGGGCCCCGTTGATTCCTATGAAAGTTGCTCAGTGGCGCATGAAGCCAAGAAATATCGACTTCCGGGTTTAAAATTACAAGCGCAGTAGTGTTTACAGACGTCTCTTTCATAATGTAAGTCTATGGGAAAAAGTCTCTTGTGGCCAGTGTGCATCACGTGACTGACCCAGAAGTTGTAATTACACGGTTTGGCCACTATGTCAAATTGGCTTCAAAGCCTGGCGCACTTCCTGGGGGCTTGGACGGGCTCCGTGGAAGAGGACCCGTTCCCTCTGTAGATATAAAGGGCTCATTCTAAGGCAACAGAAACACGATGCTTATTTTCAGGTGATTATACACTAACAAAAACATCTCAGGAATATTATATTCCATTTAGACATCCCTAAATCTTACGCACTGGTCCTTTAAAGAGAAATCCTGATTTCAACCTGGCGTATTTCCCATAAATGTGGCCACTGTGACTCCAGATTCCTGTGTAGTTAGCCATAATGGCTACAAGGGCTAACTGCTAACTTCCAGGGGGCTATACTCTCTGTGTTTACGACTCAGACACAAGCGTTTGAAATATTTATCTAGCTAGAATGCTGCTGTCAGTTTGAACGTGGCTTGAAGGTTCCTAATACTTAGTAGTTTAGATTCCATTTGACTGTGACGTGTGTTCATACTGATTATTACTGACGCCAGGCTGATTAGATGTAGGTATTTCTTTTTGCAACTAAATCCATTCATCTGCCATAATTTATTATTGATGAATTGGTGCAATTCGTTTTTATATCATGAATACATACATACCCTCACATTAAGTGAGATAGATTAGAGTATTGACTTTTCAGTGGAATCCCATCATTGAATTACATTGTGATGAATTAAAACTGGAACACAGGTTATTGCACTGGACACTAGTTGATCTTGCATACATTTGCCACATCAGTATTAGAGAAATATTCAAATCACCCGGCCCTATGATACCTCCCCACGCCCATATGCACAGTCTGCAGCTGTCACACCCAAAGACAGGAAACAGAATAAACAGACAGATCACCAGTCTGGCACATAACGATTTAGCCTGGATCAGTACCAACATTAGAGCTTCATTACATTTACATCACGCCTCGCAACTGCTACAGACACTGATTTTCTGTGTGTGTGTGTGTGTGTGTGTGTGTGTGTGTGTGTCTGTGCCTTGGTCACAGCAGGGAGGTCTAGTCTAGAGAAACACTGTGTATTGGCATTCTGCAGGCTGCGGGACTCTGGCTGTGTAGAATTGAGCAACACGAAGGTCTTACCAGAGGAAGTGGTGAAGTCTGACTCCAGGCAGCGCTGAGGAGCTGCTGAGCTCCCCGAGAGAAACACCTACAAAAACACACACACACACACACACACATATAGAACCCGGTCAAACTGATGAGATGAAACAACCCAGATGAAAATCACAGTTCAGCTATGAAAACCAGGATAGGTTCTCAGGAAGGCTAGAAACCACCACATGGCATTAAACAATGACCCAAGGCACTGGGTGGGTTTTAACAGCTTCTCATTGGTGACGGCAAAGACATTAAAAACACCTACAATCCAGGTAGCTGTGGGTGTTTTCCTTGAAATCATAAGTCAGTAGGAGAAATACATCACAGTGAAGTACTGACACCGGTTTCAACACCTTGTGTGCTGAGTCTGTGTGGCAAGATGTAGTCAGAGCCCTACATCCGGCTAACATGGCCTATATGCAACACTACCCCCCCAAACAAAGAAAGTCCCACAGCCGCGTTAAAATAAACTCTGGTGTTTTCCACATGTGGTTACAACCACAAATACTCTCCCCTCCCACCACGCTGCAGTATGAATTTCTTTTCCCCTTTTGGACCTGCGGCCCTCAAATGAGTCAATATAGCTTTTAGTGTGTGTCAGCCCCTGAAGCAGAGAGCGGCATTTTGGGAGGAAAGCGGCCATAAATGAAACAACAGCATGCAGGGAGGTGGAAACAAACACTCAGGTTTGACTCCAAGTCTGGTGTTTTGCCAAAAATCATTGGAAGTCACGTTAAGTTCATGGTGAGAAATTCAAGGGAAGAAGAAAGAATAAAAAAACAAAACAGGAGGTGGCTTGATTATGATGAGTGAGAAAGGAAAGAAAAGCATTTGTTTATGTCATTAATTCAGTGGCAGGACAGGGCTGGTCATCTCTCTCCGACAGACGGTAATCACTTGTAATCAGACTTAATGGGCACTCTAATGGGAATGCGTTTCCTCCCTGCATGCTCTGTCTGTAGCACTCTTTAACACACTTGTCCACGCACAAACAAGCGTGCACGCATGCCTGCGCGCACATTTGCACCTCATCTGGGGGAAATGTAACGCCGCACTCCCATCTGAAAGGGAATTGTTGTTTTAATAATGCTGTCTCTCCATAACAGTACAACATAATCAAGTCCTATTTGTATGTAGTGCTAATTTACATATTTGCTTGGTTCATATTCTCTTCAGGTCTCATTTGCATGCGTTGATTCGTTTGCAGAGGCTGGTTACTCCGCTGAGCTCACTTCTGTCTCCATCAACACATACACAACATTACAAACACACAGTTTACATTGCTCATTAAAAGGATAATCCGCTTTATTACTTATTGTCACAGTCTTTGCCATCATCAGTTATGACATTGTACCCACCGAGGGAATTGCTGAGATCGCTTGGCAAATGCAGTTAATATAAATGTTTTTCTTGTATGTGGTGAAACGTTATTAGACATGTACAGTAAACATATGGAAATAAATCTTGCAGCACCCGTGGCCTATCCCTAAGGCACCCCAGAGTTCTGCAGCAGCCTCTTTGGGAGCCACGGCGGTAAAGTCCAGTGGGGCAAGAAATGAGCCATCACCTGCTTGCTTGCTGTAAACAAGCCAACAGCTTAGCCAGATTATTTAAACCACTTTATTTGGAGGTGAAACTGAGAGTGAGGGCACCTGAAATGTCAATAATAATAACTCAATGCACAGAAAATTAAGGTTGACTAGCCAAGAGGTTTGTTTAAAACCTGACTGATGGTCTGACTGCTTGTGTTTCTTGACCGGTCAGACTACTTTTTAGTGATGTTGCTGTCTAACCAGATCTCAGCAATTCACTTGCATTGCAGAAAGGAAAGGGGTCTGGGCTAGTGTTACCTGTCTTTCTTACATGGGTCCAGATGGGGTGATGACAAATGACCAGACTGTCAAAACTCACAGCAACAGGTTGTCCTGTAACCTCAGCACTCTATGTTATTTTGGCAGCTAGCTGGTTAACCGCCTGTTAGGCTGTTGGAAACTATTTCTAGTGGTGTAGCTGTTTAGACCTCTAGCAGCACTATAAAGTGGGTCCCCGTTTGGTTTGTCTCACGCACATGGACGCACAGGGTGCAATATGCACAGTCCTAGGTCCCCAGGAAGTGCGCCAGGCTTTGAAGCCAATTTGACAAAGTGGCCAAACCGTGTAATTACAATTTCCGGGTCTGTCACATGATGCACACTGGCCCCAAGAGACTTTTTCCCATAGACTTACATTATGAAAGCGACGTCTGTAAACACTACTGCGCTTGTAATTTTAAACCCGGAAGTCGATATTTCTTGGCTTCATGTGCCACTGAGCAATTTCCAAGGAATCAACGGGGATTCACTAAGAGCCAAATCCACAGTTATTGAGTCAATGTTGTTCATGTGAGTTATCTCGAGACCAAGTGGTTGGGAGGCGGGGTTAAAGAAAGCGCATGAAGCAGAAATCCGGGTAACTTTATAGCTGCATTTCCATTCAATTGTCAAGCAAATTTTAAGCAAACTTTTGAAATGTCACAAAAAAGAAATGCGAATTAGGTGCGTTTTCATCAACTGGTTTGGAGCGAATGAATAAACTAGGCTCGTTGCATAGTGTAGTTTGGTCAGAAGTTGGCGGTATACACTTTACACATGGCTGTAATCTGCCAGTAAACAGAGGAGAAGAAGTAGAGGTTGCGAACCAGAAACAAAACAAGTGGCCTTGGCCATCTGACCCATCTACTGGAGAAACATGGAGAGAGGTCCTCAGGAATTTGTTTCTGTTGGGCAAATTTAAATTGTTCTTTCATGTCAGCTACTGTCGGCCATGTTTCATGCTGTCTGAAGACAAAGACAGATTCATGGGGAACGGTTCAGCAGAAACAGCTGATCAGTCATATGAGTTAAATGTTTGCTATGTCAGCATCAACTCTTTTTCAACAAAAACTTTTTTGCACAATTGAGGAAGTTTTATCGAATTTTGCCGTTTCCATACAGCTTTTCTAATGCGATACTTCAAAATGTGCATAAAAAAACATTTATGGAACACGGCTACTGAATGTAAACTTTTGTTTAATTACAAGAAAACTCCACGCTGTAGACAGTGGTTTTGAAATGCACAATTTGTGGGTATGAATATCACTTAACATAGAGGAAACAATGCATTTCTAAATTTAGCTGGCTAAGAGTGGACGTGTAGACCGGGAACCAGACGAATCTGCAGGCTCATGTTTTATTTGCTCTGGCCCGGATTGGGCCAATCACAACTGTTTATCTAATATAGGGCGGGTTTGATACGATGACTGTACAGAGGAGCGCCGTTGAGGCATTTTCGTAAACAACCAAGATGGCTGCAGCTGATGTGGAACATTCTGAATCCACTATCACGTCAGTATTAAACAAACTGGACGGTATATTTCCTCTAAAAGAAGAACAAACTGCACTGAAAGCTTTTGTTGAGAAGAAAGATGTGTTTGGTTAAGTTAATTAAGTTAATTTGGTAAACACACAGAGTATATGATATTGACACTGGAGTTAGAATACATGTAATACCTCCCGTGTTCTCGATTCCAACTTTACTAGTCAAGTTTTCCCCCTTAAAAAAAAAAAACATGCAGCTGTCTCTAAAATATTGAAAATTGGACTGTGATGCTATTATCCAGTAAGAAATATGTGTGTGTATTTTGGTGAAGAGAGACACGAAGGAGAGAGATGAAAAGAAAGTGTGTGTCTGAGCGAGAGAGAGAGACAGAGTTGTGAAAAAAAAAACCACCCACTGATACACTCTATCACTCAGTTTCCATGGTGATTTGAGTTATATTTGACAATGTGACGCACATTTTCAGCATCCATTTTTGCTGTTAAGTCTTCTTCATCTTTTCCAGCACAGTGAGCTAAAAGTATGAAAGGATACTAAAGAAAAGTGAGATAAAATGACATCTGGGCCTGTGTCTGGGCCTGGAGAAAATCTTGAAACAACGTCTGGATGAGTGTCGACGGGCTGGACTGTAATGGTTGTAAATGGTTAAGTAGAGGCTGGGCAGGGCAGAACTCCAGCTCAGTATTTTCCTCCAGGGGTGTGTCAAGTGGTCTGTGGGAAACTTAATGAATTCAAGGCTTTCTTGTGCCTGTGATCCCAACTCACGAGTCCCCACTTTATGTTTCCAGTGTGATTAGTCCTGTGTACTTAGCCTCCAATTACTTCACTATTAACTCCAAGGAATTAGTACTCAGTCTGGATGGTGCTACAGTGACTATGAACTTGCAGTGCATACATAAACTGAATGTGAGCTTGATCTCTGCAAAATACATCTGATACTTAAAGATGCAATAATGTACTTGTACTTGCCAGCGGTGCAAGTGCTGATATTTACTGGCTTTTAAAGCTCACAAACATTCACACAAAATTTGACAAAACAGTACTATTATTATTCCAGTGTTTTTCATGCTGCTGTGTTTCTGTTGAATCTACTCATATTAGCTACAATAGCTTAGGGGATGATCACCCCTGTCACTTTTTCTGCAACGAGAGGCGCCTCTATCCAGTTGTTTACAACAGTATTTTTTGCACACTGCTGCTGTTGTTGTGCTTCAGGCACCTGACGTGCCTCTGCGGGCCTAACAGCGCAGCAAGTTACAAAATGTTCAAATGCCTTTTCTCTTTTGTTCAATCAGGTAAAAACACACTCAAGACGTGCTTCTGTTGTGTATTATAAACCTTTGAAATGAAAGAGCATGTCATGATAAAAATAGAGAGAATCAGCCTTAGGTCATGATTAAAAAGGATGGTGAGTTTTCCTCTGTAGTTATCCAACAATATCTTATAATGTCATTAATTAGCTAAGTGACTGACAGCAGCTGGCTAAAGAAAATATCATGCAACTCTGCCTTGTGCCACAATCTAAAGCCCAACCTAATCCATTGATTTTTTAAGTCCAATGTTTACTTTTGGATTATTATTATTTATTTTTACCAATGTAATGTTATTTGGTGATTCTCAATGGAAAAAAGACCAAAAATAACCTGGTATTCTTTATCCTCCTTCCAGATCTAAGGCCAGTGCCTTGGCCAAGTGTTGTGGTGTGTGAGGAAAGTGGAGCACTTAAAGACACCATGTGAACATGGAGAGAACCATCACTCCACCTAGAAAGGCCCCAGTCAGGTTTAAACCAGAGGACCTTTTAGCTTTGAGGAAACAGGACAAAGCACTCTGGGCATAAAAGGTTTAACACATAACCATGGTTTTTGAGCCACAGTTCTGTATTTTTGCCACTACAGAAAATAAAGAAACCAAAATTATGACATTTTTATTAAAATCAGCATTACACAGTAGCTCATTATTAAAAAAACAATGAGACATTTGTGTATGGTCAAGAAGGGCTCTACAAAGACAAAAAGGTAAAATTGCTCTAAATTATTTATAAAACTAAACATAAATGAAGGACTGTGTGGTCCGCATCTTTATGTGTACTCAACTGTCAAAGTTCCATATGATGGGATGCCTGGGCCATGTGGTTTTCCATAGGGGAGGGCGATACCATAAAATGGTTTCCGATCAGATACCAAGTTAACCTGGTGCACCAGATGGTTTGTTGCACAGAACCATCTGAGAAGTCGTCCTTGGAAACTGTTTGGAAACGGGCAGGCACTTTAAAAAAATACTTGGCAGGTGATTGGATGAACCATCTGTCTATCACAGGCTAACTTCAACCAATCAGATCAACGAACCATATGACGCAGTAAGAGACCCAAAGCCAGTCGGGAGAAGAGCGAAAACATCTTTTCCATCGAGAAAAGCCTTCAGTGCCGTTCTTTGCTCTTCTTTCAATGAAGACATGCTTTAACAGTTCTGATGTAACTGATGCTATAGCAGCACCTACGCTAACCTCTTTAGGAGGCAACACTGTTGTTTTCGATGGAACAGTCGCTTCTTGCTGTCGTCACACCTGTAGCTGCCAGTAGTTCTTCATAGGACGCTGTTTGGTCCGAACCACTGTGGTTCGACCACAAGCGCATAACTTGAAGCCTGGCAAGATGGATTCTCGCGTGATCTCGCTAATCCAGCTGCCTCGCAAAATAAATACCAAGTAATACCAGGGCCAGAATCACCAATACTGACAGATACTTTTTATGATTAAAAACGGTACTGTATTGTTATGTTGGGGAGAGCCACGTGTCATGATTAATGAGGTGAATGCATCATAATAGGCTACTTCTGGATACATCACTCATTACCACTGAATGAGTTGCAAAACATTAGGCATTCCTTTTTCTTTTTACGATTCTGTTTATTACACTTAATGCATGTTAAAACACAAGACAGTTTTTAATTATAAATAACAAATGCTTATTGTGCTGATTCTCTGAATGAATGTGGTGATCACTGTGCACATGCACACGACAACAGCAGAGAACCAGAGTGCTGCACTAAGAAGAGCGTTCATGTGCCCAGAACATGATCTAATGTGACAAATGTGCATTTTATTGTATCGATCATATTGACATATTGCTAGTATCGGTACTCGAAAGCAAGATTTAGTATTGGTAGTATAGATACTGTAGGTATTGAGTTTTCCATGTGATAGTAACAGCATGGTAAAAGGGGTTTCTTGCCTCGATGATGTGTTTCAGTTTCACCCAAACTGCAAAGTGCCTGTCGCCTGCAGCTCCTAATCTAATCATTGTGGCTGTATCTTCCATTCCTTCCTTGCAATGTTTAAAACTGATCTTCTGGGAAAAGTGCTCCTTCTCCATATCTTGCATATTTGTTAGCAGTCAGTCACTAACCTCAAGAAAAAAGGCTACACTTGGTGCAACTTTAGCAAAACAAAAATGGCCAACCGTCAATAAACAACTTGCTGTTCTCACTCTGTTTGCATTGAAAAGGGAAAGAGACAGAGGAAAACAACCCAAATGTGGGTGTAATGGTGGGTGGAGAGATGTGGGCAACAAGGACTGTGAGCTCTGAAGAGAGTTTAAGGTGAGTGAACTTCAAATGCATTGAACCTGGGTGAATTAGATTATAAAACTGTTGGCACAACATACTAATTTTCTGTGTGCTCGCAGTTGCAATATTGACAGTCCCAAATACAGTTGGAAAAATGAAATATGTTCGAAATAGTGGGAATGATTGTCAACAACTGGATTTCTGGTAGTCTAGCAAATTGTCCAGACCAGAACATACTCCAACAAGTAAAACAAATGACAGAAATTGTCATTGTTTTGAAATATCCTTCCATCCGTTATCTATACTGCTTATCCTCAGAGGGTCGTGAGGGAGCTGGAGCCTATCCCAGCTGACATTGGGCGAGAGGTGGGGTACACCCTGGACTGGTCGCCAGTCAATCACAGGGCTTTGAAATATACAATAAAACTGAATATAAACACAGAATCAAAAACCAATAACTCTCTTTCTGAAGTTCCTGATCACTGAGGCCTTTTAGATCTCAAAAATAAAAACGAACATTACTTTTTTTGGGTCTGAAGGAATCTTTGTGAAGAAAGTAGGTGCCAACATCTGACAGAGGCATATCAAACAATGTTATAGGAAGTCAGGAAGAGGAAACTACGTAGAGAGGTGAAGCAGGAGTCCGATTTGGGAAAAAAAAACAAAAAAAAAACAGAAATCTAAAGGAATCTTTCTAGAGCATTTAAAAAACACAAGCCCTAGAACTGTCAAAACGTGAGCGGAGCTAAATTAAGCGAGTGCACAAGTAAAGATAACTGACAGAATTAACCTTGGTTTAAGGACCACTCTGAGCTGTCAGCACCTGAGGAAACAGCTCAGTGAGTCTAAGCTGTAATCACTACCAGCGCTTATAGTATAAAGTGCTGAATAAACCGTCTGAATACAGTATTATATTATATGTGAACACATTACATGATCACACACTGATGCTCGTCATATTGCACTGAAACATTCAAACAGTATTCCACAAAAGGGCTCATCTTAGTTTTCTAATCAGATTTGCACTCAAGTTCATTCTCGACCTTGCTAGATTTTTTCAAAACTCTCAGCCATGTAACAAGGTTGCCATCAGTGGACAGAGTTTGCTGGAAACTTGCCCTCAAAAACATGACTTGCATGCTCCATCTGCTGATGAAGATTGTTTCATACTCAAATGTGAGAATTTGATCCTTCGCTCTGATTTATCATTGTGAGCTGAATATCTTTGGATTTTAGACAGTTTTTTTAAGACTAAATGATCAATTGATAGACACCATTCTTCATACCTGGTGGGACTGCTGAAGATCATCATAAGAGATAATGTTATTACAAGGACGCAGGATAAGTGAGCATTATGAAGTTGAATTGCAGCGCGAGTTAAGAAATTGTAATCCAGGTAAAACTGAAAAACAGGTCGATAATAGCATAATGTGAAATATTATTTGTAAGAGAAAACAAAAAGAAAAGCTACTGTGTAATTCTCAGCATTTGGGTGAGTGCGTTTGTTTGTCTAACTTTATGTAGGCGCAATATTATGTAACTGTGATCTTGACTTGATTTTTAAAAAAATTATTAATTAATTAATGTCAATCGAGTCTTAATCAACAGTAAAAATAATTATTATTTGCACCCTAATTCAATTTACAGTAAGAAAAGCAGCAGTGATCCTCACATTTGAGAAGTTGGAACTAGAGAATGTTTTGTAATTATGCCTGAAAAATTACAATTAAATCAATGATCAAAATGATTGATGCTTATGTTAATTTACTAATTGATTAGCTTTTTGGCTTTAACTGAATTACTGCCAAAATGTATGACATGTTAAGGATGAATGTGAGGAAAGATCACAACCACAGAGCAAATTATGTGTGTGTGTGTATCTACTTGTACAGCTATCTTTGTGAGAACCTGTGAGTTTTAGACCTTGGGAGTAAGGACGTTTTTGGAAAGTGAAGACATTTTGGCTGGTCCTCACTTTGGGACAGACCTTCAAAGGGCTGTTTGAGGGTTCAGACCTGGTTTTAAGGTTCAGGTTAGGGTAAGGGGCTAGGGAATGCATTATGTCAGTGAAGGTCCTCACAAGTATAGAAGTACAGGGTTGTGTGTGTGTTACTGTAAGGTGCAGTGGGAGATGTACAGGTTAATATTGTGAACATACAGAGTGTGGAAGATAATTGGATGCTGCAGATAACCACCTTACACAATACTCTCACACACACACACACACACACACACACCTCCCTTTCAGCCTGTCAGTTGCTGCTTTTCGCCTCTATGAGTGTGGGTCACATCAGGACAATGGGCCGGCTCGCAGACTCTGTTTGCAGCAATACCGTGTTTTTTTCTCCTTTTTTTCGGCCTCATGGACACTATTTCAGGACCGGAGTGAAAAAAAAAAAAAAAAAAAAAAAA